>QEPC01015698.1:5915443-5937776 GCA_003113815.1 Sphenodon punctatus
GGGGGGGGGGGCGCAGGACTACAGTAACCGACTACAGCTGGGGGAGGCACAACATACAGGGAACATCCCCACCGGAGGGGATAGAGGGAGAAAAACCAGGGCTTTTACAGACCCACCCAGTGGTGCAGGGTGCTAGAATGGTGCCTCAGCACCCAAGGGCCACAGGTTCAAGGCCCAGCCCTGACAACACCCTGTCCCTAGGCAAACTCATTGTCTCCCATAGCTTCCAATATCATCTCTACACTGATGATTCTCTACTCCCTCTCTGTCTCCTTCTGTTTAAGCTCGCCTCACCAGCTGTCTCTCTGATCTCTACCTGGATGACGCAACATCAACTAAAAGTCAACACGGCTAAAACGGAACTCCTTATCTTCTCCCTTCAGCCTTCCTCTCCCTCCTCCCTATCAATCCTTATCAATGGCATCACCATCCTTCCTGTCACCCAAGCCCATAGCTTAGGCTTCATCTTTGATTCACTCCTTTCTTTTAAACCCTACATCGACTTGTCAAATCCTGTCACTTCTCCCTTCATAACATAGCTAAGATTCGCTCTTTTCTCTCTGTCTCCTCTGCCAAAACCCTTGTTCACGCCCTGGTCATCTCTTGCCTCAATTACTGCAACCTCCTTCTCCCTGGCCTCCCCTTATCTCCGTCCAAAACTCTGCTGCCAGCGTCATCCACCTCACCCATCGCTTCGACCTTGTGCAGCTCCTCCTCTCCTCTCTTCACTGGCTCCCCCTTCCTGAACAAATCCTGCACACAGTCCTAGTCTTCACCTATAAAGCTCTTCACAACCTTGCTCCCCCCTACCTCTCTATGCTAATTTCCCTCCGTACTCCAGTCTGTGAATTCCGCTCCTCCTCTGTCCCCTCCCACACCTCCCCTGCTCCCCTAACCGCCTTCGTTCCTTCTTCCTAGCTGCCCAACACGCCTGGAACTCCCTCCCTGCCCACATCCACCTCGCCTCCTCCCTTCGTACCTTCAAATCCCTCCTCAAGACCCACCTCTTCCGCTCTGCCCTCCCCGACTCCTCGCTCCCCTCTCCTAACTCCTGCTGATACCTAATATCCAGTACAATCTGTGACCCGAGGTCTGTGTACTCATATCCTCACCACATGGACCAGCCAGCCATCATTCTCGATGTAACAAAGCCAAGCACGTGCACTTGGGACCTCGCATCTTCGTGAATGTTACACCCCTTGTCTAACCCTCTGTTCCCCTTCCTTCGTCTCCCCGCACCCTCTGTCTCTCAGATTGTAAGCCCTACGGCAGTGACCATGTCTATTCCATTACTTTGTAAAGCACCAGGTACATTAATGGCACTATATAAATGCTTGCTAATAATAAAAATAATAAAACATCAAAGGAATATATGGGCCCTGCTTCAACATCTTCTCTCAGTGGCAGCTCTGACTGCTAAAAAGAGAATTATATGCATATTAAGAAGGCTGTTTTTACATGGACACTAACCAGTTTTTAAAATCCCAGATTCTTAATCCTGGGTTTCCGTTTACATGGATAGTTACAACTCGGAATAATTATAAATCCTAATCATACTCTTTAACATTTCCTATGCATGTTGCAATGTTGTATTGGTGGCCTATGCAGTCCTGCAACATGCATAAGAAATAATAGAGCAGTGTTAAAGTGGAGTTAGCTCTCCACCTTCCTGGGCTGAGAGACGTTATTTTGGATTTAGTGTCTGTATAAAATGATTTATGATTATTCCATAATCATAATCAAAGTGTACATGATTAATATAGGTTTAGACTAACACAGATAACTGAAAAATCCTATGGTGCTTTGCTGCTGAATTCCATCGCCTTCTTCCGATAGGATTTTGGTTCCCCTTTAGAGATATCTTTGAACAATCCCACAGCTAATCTATGCACTAGGTTTGGGGGAAGAGAAATCAAAACACTGATTTCCTGGCGAAAACCACAGAAAGCGCTGATGACCACAGACACATTCCTGGGTAGAGAGAATGTTTGCTCTATCTACTAATTTTTATGCTCAATTCAGATTTAGAGTTTACATGGACATTAACTAGGGCTTATTTCAGCCCGGGTTAAATAAATCCTTTAAAATGAGGTTGAAATAAACTCAGGTTCAACCTTAACCCAGATATTTTAAACAAGGGGTGAGAACAGACATAACACTTTAAATATCACTTTAACATTTTTATGCATGTTGCAGGGCTGTATTAGTGCCCTATGTAGCCCTGCAACATGCATAAGAAATGTTAACTCTTTCACAGACAGAGTAAGGTGGGGAAAATGTTTTCTGCCAAGATAATGATCTGTGAATGCAGCCACAGTGTGCACATGCAGGATAGCTTGGGGCCAGTCCCCTGCCTCTTGACTCCACTGAGATTGGGAGAAGCAGGGCTGAAGTGGCTGCCACAGTGACGGCAGGGTGAGGAGGCAGGAGACATTCCCCGGGCCACCCCATGCATTTGCGGTTTTGGCCAACATGCGTGCCCAAGGCACTTGCACGGACCTTGGATCAGGGCACTATTTTTTTAGGAAAAATCTCTAGAAAGAGCTGTTGCCATTTCTAGCCACATAACTATTTGTTTATCTGTCCAGAGGGGGCGACATCAAATCACATAAGCACAACAATAGTAGATTTCCTAGGATATTAAAATTGATTTAAGTATGACTACTCTTGAAAGAAAATAACATTTGTTGCAACCTGATTTAAAATACACTTCCTCATTTTACCTTTACACTCTGTTCCCCTAACTTCATGTCTGTTAAATGTTTAAATAACTTTAGCTACTACTGCACTGAACGGACTTGCAAAAGAGAAAACTGAGGACAAGTCACATTGGTAATGATGCTTTGTTGTTTAGATTTTGACAGAAAGTATGGAACTGTAAATATGATAAACTGACAGAGTTTAGATTACCATCACTGTAATTTTCTTCTCCATAAAAGTACTGAATGTGTGTAAAAACATGAAGCAAGCACTAAACCTCTTAAATCATTTTTTTCAGATGGAATAATAATGCTATCCTCCTCTGACTGAAGATGAACAAATACCGGTACTCTTGTTTAGAAAAGCAACATTTCTTGCTATTAACATTGTAAACCTGTTTAGGAATCTGCCAGGCTTTCCATAAGAGCTTCCAACTTTCTGAACAACATGATTCCATTATACGGTATTATTCCAAACTGAAAAGTGATATGCAGGCTCTCAGCTGGAGATACAGATTATATTTTCTTCATACAACTTTAATATGTTTGTGCTATTTTTAAGTTGCAATGTAACAATATACAGAAGTAGTAGAATTAGCCAGTTATTTCAAACTAACTTTGGCAGATGTTTTACCTAAATAACTTCAGACAAAGTGTTGGAGCCTTTATATTTGTATGGCTTCAATTCAAAGAAGAGAAGAAGAAAATGTGGACAAAACAAGCAGAGCATGCCACCTTAAACATCAGAGAAAACTTTAAGCACATTTTATTCCCTCTACACACAGTAAAAAGAGTCAGCTTAGACTTTCAACGTCAGAATTAATTTAAATGCCAGGAAGTGCTGGTCATCTTTTAAATGCTGACCTGATGATTTGACTGAAAACTGAACAGTCACACAAGTTAAAATTGTTAACGCATTTTCATGTACCAGTTGTCATAACATTTACTGCAACATTTCAGACATTTTATTAGTCAATATCGACACTATTTAAAAATGTTTAGATTGTAGATATACAGAATAATCATTCAGTTTAGAAGAATTTTAAACTGTACTTCCTAGCTCTGGTAAAGCTCATTGTTCATGAATATATACGAACGCTTATACAAAAACTGTTATGGATAAAGTGTCCCTGGTATGAAGGTCAGGATGCTGCAAATTATATAAAGGTACAATCTCTTGTTTTATTATACGATAAATTTTAAAATAGCTGTACCTACAATTAATGTGTACAAACTTGACAATTGCACTCTCCCCCGCCCCCCTCCCCCCCCCCAATTATACTGTGCTTAACAGCAAAGAAACTAGAACGTCACACATCTAAATAAGACAGCAGAAAATTTTGGGTGGCTTAGATGGGTAACCAGCTCTCAGCACATAATGGCCCCAATCCTAAACACAGTTGCTTAAGAGTAAGTCTCACTGTAACCAATGGGACTTATTCCTGTGCAAGTATGTTTAGGATTGAGCCCAATATCATTTTCAGTTGAAGTTTAGTCGAGGTGTTGTGTGTGTAATCAAATGCAATTTATTTAGAACAATCGGATTTAAAATGTTTTGTTGCCCACTCCCAGCAAATAAGATATTTGGAAAATAGATGTGAATTTAAAAGGGTTTTCAAAATACAGGGAAGACTAATTTTTTCAAACTCTCAATAAGAGTTTTGAATGGAATGAAAAACATACCAATTGCAGTTCAAAACTCAGGAAATCTAGAAACAATATGCTTTATTTTTCTTTATAAAATCTTAAATATGTTGCACTGTTTTTAAGTTGTAATGTATTAGTATACAGAAGTAGCAGAATTAGCCAGTTGTTTCAAACTTAGTTAACATTAGTTAACCTAAGTTAAAACATGCCCGCCGCCTTTCAAATAATATAATTCTCAGTGTTGCAATTGCTGGGTAGGTGTTACTGAGATGGATGTATTACTATAGTAGTGGGAGAAATTCTGGCTCAGTATTACTACAATTGTAATCCCGTGTAACAGATGCATTTCACTATTTCAGTTTACTAATTAATAATTTTAGTACATTTATTTAACTTAGGGGTAGTAATTTACTAAAATTAAAACTTCTGCTATCCTTCTTCACCACATAAAACTATAGATTACATCAAAACATACGATAAATTAAAAGTCTGCTTATGTCCAAGGATGAAACCTACCCCATCAGTTGCTTTCACTAGGAGATCGTAAGTAGATGGATCCGCCTCCCTGTCAATGTCTTGAGACACACAGATGTGCCCGGTGTTTGGGTCTATCTGAAATGCTTTAGATTTTTCATAGTTATGAAAGCCATCATAAAGTAGATATTCAATATGACCAAATTGGCCTGAATCAGCATCTGTGGCCTTGACCTGTATGGAAGCAAAGAAGAAAAAAATAAAGCTAGCTACATATCTTCACTAAACAATTCCTCCATTATTGTTGATACTTCTCGTCAAACAACACTATTGGGTGAAATGAAAACAGATGCGACAGTAGCCAATATTCTGAACAACATGGGTCACAGTCCAGGCTATGGTTCGCCCGATTGGGCCAAAGTGGGCCATCATGTGCCCACCATGGCCCAGACCACATCTGCAATGGCCAGCCGCCATGGCGGCTGTTACTGGCCGTCCGGCACGGGCTAGGCACAGCATGGGGGTGAAGCCGGACACCAGCACGTTTTTTGGCCGGCCCAACCTGGTCCAGACCATGTTGGCAACGGGTTCCCAACCCGGGTTGACTCGTGACAGCGGCATTCTGTCATCATGTTTGTAAACACCCAGTATTAATTCTGTTTTACAGAAGAGGGAATGAGGCAAAGACAAATCAATTGGCTTGCTCAGCATCCCACCAAGTCTATGGCAGAGGATTTGAATTTTATCCAGGTGTCTTTCCAGTGCCTAAACTACAAACTCGTCTACCTTTCCTAAGAATTAATCTGATGTCAGAATGTTGGGTTAGGATTAAATTAAGATTTATATATCTTTACAGTATGGGCTGTAAAGGAGATGGGGGGAAAGCTATTGGGGCAGAAAAAATGTGGGGACTTTTGGGGGGGAAATACTGGAAACTTTCTTTCCTTGCAAATGTTACATGTGTGCCTGTGCACATTTGCAAACACACAAACATCATGCATGTATATGCATGTACAGAAGGATTTGTTTTTAACTCTTGACCATTTTATTACACCACATATCTTGTACTCTACTATCACATATGGCAGATAATTAGCTGTGCTTACTTCTCTGCTATCTGCAATCACCTACATTATAATCTTTATCCTTTAAAATCATTAGTACATAAAGGAGCTTAGATGTATGCAAGGCTGGAAAGAACACTGGAAAGCATATAAAAACCTGTCAAAACCAGATTATGGAGCTAAAACGCATTCAGCACCAGTCTCTTCCATCAAGATCCTAAATTGGCATTACACTTAAAATATGAATGTTAATACAAATAGATTCCTCCTTCCTTCCTGCCATAGTCTTTTTGCTGTATCACTTAAAATCAGTGGAAGAATCTGTTGCCATTTGAATTTGCAGTCACACTGAACATCATGATACATTTTTATTGCTAGCCAGCTAGTTATGTCAATGAAACAAAACTGCTTTCAGTAGAAGAGTTGTACTTTGAATCGTTACTGAAGAACATTATTATAGTTTTAAGTGGTCAGAAGTTGACACCCAGAGAGAAGTTAAAGGGGTAATCATCATAGTAGTTGAAAAAAGAGGAAATTAAGGTATTTGTTATTTACAGGAGACTGACCAAGAGGATTAAATGTTGACAATACTAGAGAGGTAATAGTGCTGAAAAGATCTGTAATTGTCAATTATGTGGGAGGCAAAGGATTTTGTAACATCCCCTACCGACAGGCAAGGGTAAATGTGATACTGGATTCCAAAAGAGAAGTTGTTTAGGTTAAAGGTGTTCTTTTTTACTTTTATTGTAAACTATAGTGTTTTGGATCATTACTGTAGTATGCTTTTATCTCCAAAATAATTTCAATATAACTTCACACATGTAAATAGTTACTTGAGCTGAGTCAAAATGAGTAAACAAGGTCCAAACAGGGAGATGAGTACAGATTTTGAGAGTATCATCTGTGTACAAGTGACAGCGATTTGAATCTGGAAAGGGCAATTCAAGAAAAATGAGATTAAGAAAAGCAAAGAATCATGATTTGGCAGAAGGGAGATGCACCAGAATGAAGAGGGCTAGTAATGGAGGAGTGTCTAGACTGCAGCCTATCAGTAAGAGATGCTCTAATGTACTGAAGCCTATTTCCCTTTCAATCTTCATTATTCGTCTATAAACAAATCAAAAGCAGCATAACTAAGGGTGTTAACAAATGAGAGGCAGCCCCACATTTGCCTGCTCATGTATCATGTGGCCACCAGATGTTCCCCTATGGGCCACCCTGGAGTCACTCCACCTAGGGTGCAGTCACATGAGCTGCGGAGGGCCTGATGCCCACGTGGCCCCATGGCAAGCAAGCCCAGCAGCCGCACTGAGGGGCAAGCACAGGGAGCTTGCACAGCAGCCCCACTGCAGGGCAAGTGCAGGGAGCTGAGCAGAGTCATTCCCCCCACCCCCATGGAGCAGTCGGGCTGCTGTCAGATCTCCTGCCACAGCCATCGGCTGGCCACACAAGCAGGCAGCTGGCCCTGCCCCATCTCCCTCCCCTGGTCATGACATAGATGCAAACAATGGGCAACAGCGTCCACACGGCAGGGCAGAAAGGACCTGGGCACATGGGCTACCATGCCTTGAGCAGCCTTACGCTATTTTGGGTGAGGCTGCTACAAGATGTGTCCTCTGCCTTTTTCCGAGGACGCACCGCGTAGCAGCCAACTGCTCGCCCTGCCATGAGGCGGGAGAAACATCTGATGACTGGCGGCCACACGATGTACTGCATCACATGGTATGGCTGCTCAGAGTGGGTTGCAGCTACCCAAGACATGGTAGCCTTGCCGCAAGGCATCTTGTGTGGCTGCATCACCCAAGGTATCAACCAAGGAAATGTGGAGCCCGTTGTGTGGGAAAATTCAGGGCAACACACTGCCTTGTGGCTGCCTCCCATGTATTTTGGGGGGACACGGGGTGCCAACATGGCTGCCTGGTGCCCCCCCATCTGTTGGGAGTGCACGTGTGCATTTATCACTATGGAGTCGCAGATGCCAGCCTAGAGCATTGGGTAAGTGACTGCAACTCTGTGGTGGTGGGGTGACGTGTGGGCAGCCCGTGAAAGGGAAGAATGCCTGCCTGTTTGTTTTGGTCCTGCATGATACTTGCGGGAGAGGGAGCCCCACAGCGCAACTCCAGGCTTTGGGGGCCTCCCCTCTTGTGTAGTAATACCCAAACAAATATGTCAATGTTTTGAAACAGCTGTCATTTTACTTTTATATTGTCATTGTTGTCAATCATCCCTTCTTATTTACTTTTTAAAAATTTATATGCTACCCTTCCCATAAAGGCTCAGGGCAGCTACCAATCAATAAACACAAAAATAGAGGTTTCAATTAAAAAAAAATTACCCCACCCCCAAAGTCCTAAAGGACAAAGCTCTGGTTCTTACAGCATATAATACAAAAATGTATTTCTTTTTCATTACCTGTTTTTACAGAGGCACAGAATGTTATGAAAAATCCACAGAAAGGTTAATGAAATGAGAGATTCTCTAATAACAGAACGACACAGAGAAATAGGACTTCATCAAGATCATCAGGGATGAAGCATCTAAAGATTCAACAACACTGGCTTGTGTTTCAGTGATCTGCAGCATGTGCCACAAACTGTGAACACATGGTGTAACGTCAACAGCATTAATTGTAGGCAAAGACCCCAAGTGGAGTCACGCCATCTACAAATGAGGTGGCAATCCTGGTTGATATACTTGGCATATCCTTGTTGCTATCTGGAGTCAGAATTATATTTAAACCTCATTAATGAGGCCATGCAGGCAAACACTTTGGGAACCTCTGGATTAGACAAATTCACAGATGATAGGTCCATCAACGGCAGTTAGCTATGATGTATCTAAGCAGTACAAAGTAAAAGATCCTTAACACCAAGGCCTCTTTTACACGGACACCACCCACGCACGAACACCTACAAACACCCATCGGACGGGTGGGAGAACGTCCGTGTAAACGTCCACGAGTGGGTGGGTGCACATGCACGACCTACCCACCAACACCCACGGAGCAGCCAGGAGGGAACCAGCACATTCCGTGGGTGGAGATGGATGTTCATCACCCAAACGTCCATGTAAAAACCAGAAAACCCGCACCCACGGGGACAGGACCAGCGGGACCGCAGTGCGACGGCGCAAGAGGTCACGCACGTGCCCCCACACAGACACAGGGGAGGGGGCCTGGCCAGCTGGTGCAGGTGGGGGCAACGCGGCACTGTTAACTACAGCACCCGTCTCCCGGCACAGGGCCAAGGGCACACAGCGGTCNGCCGGATGTCCAGTTGGGAGCCCGTAAAGGAGGGCAGACACATGACGTGGGTGCGCCGGCTCCCACGATGTCTGGGAGGGAAACCCTAGACAAAACAAAGGGAGCCAGCGTGATGTCACACGTGGGATGAGGCCGGTTGAGCACGGGGACCCAGAAACACCCAGGGGAGGGGGCCTGGCCAGCTGGTGCAGGTGGGGGCAACGCGGCACTGTTAACTACAGCACCCGTCTCCCGGCACAGGGCCAAGGGCACACAGCGGTCGCGGCACCGCCCGCTGAAGCCCAGGCCACCAGAGCCACAGGGCACAGCCAGAGGGGCAGCAGCGAAAGCGAGGTGAGAGCAAGGGGACCCCCACCAACCAGGGAAGGGAGGGCCGACCCCCAGCCCTGGCACCGCGCCCGAGGGAACACAGGGCAGGTGGCAGTGACCTAAATCATGTCCCCATCCCCCCAGGAGAGCACCCAGACAACAGAGCACCGCACCACCGGGGAGACGGGTGAGGAGGGCCCCCCTGACAGTCAGGTAAGCAGAAAGGGGAGGCCCCATGGGGGCACAGAGGGGGACAGCAGGATGGAGAGTAACCCCCATGCAATACCCCCTACAGGAGATGACCACCACCACAGCTACCACATCCACCGAGTAGACATGCCACCAAGCTGGAAGGCCCCCCACACGCGGATCCCAAAAGGGGGAGCCCTGGTCCAGGCAGGAGACCAGGAACTTCATATGCGTGTGTGGGTCCGAAAGGGTCCAGTACAACCTGGTGCGCAGCTACAAGACCAGGCAGGTCTATGAAGCCATCGCCCAGGAAATGCAGCGGCAGGGGTACAATAGGGACATCACCCAGTGCATGCAGCAAGGAAAGGACTTGAGGTCCGGATACCAGTGTATCAAGGACAACAATCTCAAGTCTGGCTGTGCCATGTGCACAGTCAAGTTCCAGGAGGAGCTGGACAGGTTCCTCTGCATGGACGGGGACATTGTGGCCTCCCGCACACACGGCAGCGCCTTCGCCAAGGGAAGACTGAGGGCCACCACACAACACCCCCTGCCGGATCCCACAGAGCAGGGGGGGGGAACGCTGCCCCCAGCGAGGCCAGCCAAGAAGCGGGAGGGGAGGGCCCCGTCCTACAGAGGGAGGAGGCACCCCGGGGATCCAACCACAGTAACACTACCCTCCGCGTGCGCCCACAAAACCCACAGGCTGCCCGGCCACGGGGAAGGGGGTGCGTGCGGGGAAAAAGCAGAGATCCGGGACAGCCTCCAGAAGGCGGAGGAACAGGATACAGGTACGACCAGCCCAGCGGGCCCGGGGTGGAGGCGGCCCTGGGTAGAGTCGCAGCGGCTGGGGCCTGGGTGACGGTAAACACTAATGTGTCTCTGTTCCCATTGCAGCACAAGGGTGCCTGGAAGTGCATGACATGGAGGTCGTGGAGGAGGAGGTGGTCGAGGAGGGGCCGGTTGCACCCCCGCTACCTGGTGAGGTGCATCACTATGGTAGGCCAAACCATCCAAGGGGCCACAGGGGAGCACGGCGTGGAGGTGGGCGGTCGTACAGGGCCCCACACCAGAACCGGGACCACCATCCCAATCCACACCATGGGCCATCCCACCAGAGGGGCACACCGCTCTCAACGGCCACACATCAGTGCGGCTGCATGGCCGTGGTTTGAGGTGGGGAGGGGAAGACCGGGCAGGACCCCACTGGGGTGCCAGGAAACACACGCCCAGGGAAAGGGACACAGGGAAGGCCAGCGGGGGGGACAGGAGGTGGTCTGGGACAGAGAGGGTGCACAGCTGGAGGGCGCCGGCAGCGCAGGGGTGCAGGTATGCAAGACAGGAGAGGATGCCCCAGTACTCCACTAGCACCGCGGGAACCCGCACTCCCACCCCCCCGTACCCTATAGGGGTCGGGCCGAAGGGGGCAAACGGGAGTGGTGGTGGGCCCCACAATGGGTCCCACAAAACACAAAATTATCACTGGCCCCACCGGCAGTGAGCCACAGCCAGTGAGGGACCCCCACGCGATGAAGAAACCGGGGGGGAGCACGCATGGGAGCAACAAGACGGAGCACCAACACCACGGGGGACCTCACTCTGTGACACCCCTAGAACCATGGTTGAGGGCAGTGGTGCGCACCAGACAGGCTTACTAACATGGGATGCAACCTCTCCTTCACAGAACAGTGACCCGCTCATGTGAGGGGTGCAGCTGCCAGCAGTGCGGAGAGGAACGGGAGATGTGGGCCAGGAACCGGCAGCTGAGGGAGGACCTGGGTAGGGAGCTGTTCGAGGAGTCCAGAAGGTTAGCTGAAGTGCACTCCCAGGAGCTAAAGCTCCCCAGGGAGCTGTTAAGAGGGGAGGGGGAAAGGGACCGGGAGATCCTGGCAGCTATGATGACCCGGTCCCGCACCAAGCACCTCTGGGAGAGGCGCCAGGCTGCCACCCTCCACCATGAGCAGCGGCTTGACAGAGCGGAGGCAGTGCACGCCCATGCCATGCTGGAGGGACAGGCCGCAAGGGTCATAGACCTCATGGGGGAGGCAGTGATGGCCCTGCGGCATGACCCCTAGTGCAACAGGGGCTGACAGGCTGCAGATGGAGGAACGGCAGCCGACATACACCACAGTGCTCACCCACTGGTGCAGTTGGCCCCTCCCCTGCTCTTCGGCCAACCCTGGTTTCCACTGCAGCACCACTTCCCAGGCCTGGTCTAAAGGGTTCCCCTCCCCCACATAGGTCCACACGATCTCCCGGTGGGGCCGCCCTCCCAGACTGCACTCCTCCCAGTTTCCCCACAGCTGCAACCCCATCCCCTCCACCAGGAACCAATGCCTCCACCCAACAACACGGCACCCCAGGATAACCAACCGCCCGTGCCTGCTGTCCCACCGCCTCAGGTAAGGCTGCTGCATCCCTGCCCCCTGAGGGTGGGGGGCGCTAGAGCATCGGAGGCCGGGAGGGGATGAGGGGGCCCATAGGCCGCTCCCAGGAACCCCAGTGGGACAGGCACCGGTGAGGGAAGGAGACAAGTGTACATGTGGAATGCTTACCCATGCTTGTTCCAATCAATAATCTTTATTGTATTTAGCAATTTCTGCTGTAACAAACAAGCAGACAAACAGATGAACAAACAGAAAAGCAAACAAATTGCTTAATTTAGCAATAAAGCATAACCCACCAGTAAGTTAACTAAAATCACAATACCACTATCAATTCACTCCCATTATGTCGAAAAGTTGACTCAGGGTAATTATAATCAGGATAGAGACAAATAAAAGGGCTATAAAAAATTTCTAGCACTTCATAAAATCTTACATAAAAATCAGGTGGCTCACAGTAATATTACAGAATCCCTTAAGCATCAAACATCAGTAAACTGAACCATGGTTATTCAATATCTGTATCCCCCTCTTCATTTTTAGCTTTAAGATCTCTTTCCACCAGCCTAAGATAACAGGCCAAAGCTTTTTTCTTCTCCAAATCTGCTGCTAAAATCAATGTTATCAATTTTTCTTCTGTTGAGGTAGGGATATTAGAAAACAATGGCTCAATCCATATTCTTCAAAGGGTAGTAAATCTCAGACAACAAAAGTAAATATGCTCTAACGTGTCAACTTCCAGTCATTTACATGTACAGATTCTACTGGAATAGGGAATCCGCTCCTTCCCGCCTCTAACCACTGCGGTTTCAAACAAATTGAAATGGACGAGAGTCACCAATCTCCTCAAATTGGGGTCCCGCATTTGGAGGAGGTATTGCTCAAGGACGCAGGATTCTTTCACATGTGTGTAAAGGGGAGCAACCCTATTAGCTTGTACCGCTATTAATTCCTGTCTCAGAGCCTGATCCTGTATTCTATGACACAGTTCTGTTTTATCAAAAGTCCAGTCGGTAGGGTCAGAGGGAAGAGCAGATTTCAACATCAGCTGCTTAATCCCTCTCCACCATTGATACTGGAGAGCACCCTGATGACTTCTTTGTTCGTTAAAACACTGCCCTACCAAGAATATAGGTGACATATGAGATATTTTATAGCAGAAGAATAGTGTTCTAAAATTACTTTGCAATTCTATCGATGTTGTACTGGTTTCTAATCGGAGGATAGGCAATGGTGTTGTTATTGGAGCTCTCAGGATGTTTCTCAGAAATTTATTCTGAGGTACCTCCCACCCTGGTACATAATTGGAGAAAGTGATTACTGATTTCTACCCCATAAAGTAATTGGGATACTGTTTTAGCTGTAAAAATCCTAATTAGCTGATCTGTGGCATTTGGGGAGGGATACAAGAGCCTTAAAACTTCAGCCGATGACTGTTTTGCCGTAGCTATCCCAGAGTCGGCATCCGCTCGCCAAGTTCGAGTCCGTGAGAACACAAGACCTAAATAGGTATGGTAAGTTGCTTGAGATATTTCTTGTGAGTCAATTACCCATCTATACGTAACACGAGCTGCTCCAAAACAGATAATTCTAGATTTACTAATATTAACTGTCAGATAAGTCTGACAGCAAAAGTGGTTCAGCATATCAAGGCATTGCTGGAGGTCCTGCTTAGTCTGAGACATTAAAAGGATGTCGTCTGCATAAAGTAATATAGAAATCGGCCTGTTTCCTATCATTGGGGGAGTAACATGATTGGCCCCCACTAGGGGGACCAAATCATTTATAAAAAGGTTGAAAAGGAGTGGAGCCAATAGGCAACCCTGCCTAACTCCACGAGATATTTGAAAAGGTCTAGTAGATCTCCCCTCTGAATCAATCTTTACTACTGTATTAGTATCTGCATGCAAACAAGTTACTAGCTTCAATAAATGGGGGTTAAGCCCCATATCTGCGACCTTCCGCCACAGGATTCTCCTGGGGGCTGAATCAAAGACTTTTGCCAGATAGATAAAACAACATACAACTTAGCTCCCCTTACATGCACATATTTATCAATCAGATGCGAGAGGATAAAACAATTATCCAGAGTTGACCTGCCCCGCTGGAATCCGGACTGCTCCTCCGCCAGACAAGAACAGGAGGAAAGCCACTCCTCCAACATAGCAAGAAGTGTTCTCGAATATAATTTACTCATGACTGAAAGGAGACTAATGGGCCTATAACAGGTAGGATCCCTAGGGTCACCCTTCTTGAAAATTGGAACAATAATTGACATTGTCCATGACTCAGGATTTGGGTAAAATTAAAAGCTGTGAAAAATCTTGCCAATACAGGGGTCCACCAGCCTACACTGTCTTTAAATACTTCTGGAGGTATACCCTCTACCCCTGGGGTCTTACCAGACCATAGTTTGTTAATGTATCTAACTATAGTCTCACTTCTAACACTCAAAGGGGCTAGATTTGGATGATCGTTAGGTACTACATCTGGTAAAGAAAAATTCCAGGAATTCCCTACAGGGTGGAAATCCTGGTAGAGCTCCACATAAAAGGAGATCCATCTCTCCTCAGCCAGTTGAGAATGTCCACTAGGTCTAGTGTTTTGGTGCCATAAGCTAACTAATTTCCAAAACTTAGATGGATTCCATGTCTTAGCTGCTACCTCCAGTTCCGCCCAAATTTGGGCTGATTTTAAGAGCCTTTTGGTCCTCAGGAGTTTGTAATACTCCCTCCTTTTGACCACGTATAAATCCCAATCCTGACTCAAATGGTATCTGCTCTAATCCCTCCTAATTTTACCCAAAGCAGTCTTTGCCTCTTGACATTCATGATCATACCAGATATTTTTAGAATTATGTGAGGAATGCAATGCGGGTTTCCGAGTAATATACGGAAGCAAAGAATCCAAGATAGATACAATAAGTGTGTATATCTCTGTATGTTCTGCTACTGTCAGCAGAGACTCCTGCAGTGTCACAAGCTCCGGTGAATAAAGCAGCTGAGCCACCTGGGCCGCCACTGCAGACGTCCAGTTGACAGGGTGATGAACATAAAATATTTCAGAACTGGATTGAAGCAGAGAATTATGCAGAGATTGAAGCAGAGAATTATGGGCCCTAGGAATTGCAAGGGTCAGATAAACTGGGTAGTGACTCCCTTCTGGTCTCACCAAGATCGCTAAGTCTTGGACAAGAAAAAAATTAAACAGGGAACTCACTACATAATCAATTAAACTAGCCCCTAAGATGGAGTCATAAGTAAATTGGCCCCTAGGATCTGAGGGTAATCTGCCATTCACTACCAGCAAATTTTGATCGATCATAAGCTGCAACATCTTCTTCCCATGGCTGTTAAGATGGTGATCCATAGATTCTCACGGTGGGATTTTCAAAAAAGATTGCAACTGCGAATCGGCTATGTCCATCGCAGGGGCCCCTATTCTAGCATTAAAGTCTCCCATAATAATCACTACTGAAGAGGGATGGTCACTAAAACATCTGGCAGCTGGTCCCAGCAGGAGGGAGAATAATAGGTGGAAACTTCCGGTGGTATGTAAACACTGACCACCAAAAGGCTGCCAACTATTGGGCATGTAACCTGCAAAACCACAGTTACTCATAACTACGGGAATTCGACTAATGGCAGTCCTTATCTTGGTAGGGATAAAAGTTATAACTCCACCAGAAAGCCGTCCCTTCCTTGCCAATTTAACTCCGGGAACAGTAAAGGCCTGGAAGCCCTCCAAATACAATAAATCCTCATCATTCTTTGCATGCCAAGACTCCTGAAAACACAATACATCATAAGTCGAGATAAAAGACACCTGTTCCTTGTCTAAAAACTTGGCCTTAACGCCTTCAATATTCCAAGAAAGACATCGGATGGGTGAGGTTTGCAACTGTCATGAAGACCTAGATGGAAAGGATTCGACTACCTCTATTGCTCCTCCATGAATGGAGTTAGAGTTCAAGTTGGCCATACTTTCCCCAGTATCTAAAGTGAGAGATACATGCTCCCGCTGTACATACTCCATACTGGCACCAATCACAGATGGAGATATACAATTCAGTACCAGTTTCCTGGGTAGAATGCTCTCCCGTTGGAGGCTACACACTGGTGTACCCTCCACTTCGGGGGAGAGAACAGTCAAAGGAGCATCTTGGAGAGCTCTTGGGGAGCTATCGGCAAAACCTGTTATGTGCACTGTCTCCCATTCTAATACAGCCCCCAAGCTTTCACCAGAGCCAGATAGATTCACCTGTGAGATTCTTGGGTATGTAATCTTTATCTGGGGAAGCTTGAGTAATGATGTATGATGGATAACACGCGCCAGTATGTTCTCCACCCTTTGAATAAAGGACCCAGTAGACTTCAAACATCTCCTAGCCATCCATAATTGAGATGCTATAGCTGTCGATCTAAACAAGATTTCAGTCCTTAGAAACCGACCTCTATCCAAAAGAGGGATAATAGCAATCACCTCTTCGCATTTGATAGTCAGTTTCATAGTTGTTTGAATAAAACTCAGCAGTGCATCCTCATCCCATTCTACATGCCTCCAGTGTCTAGATCTTTTCTTTTTATTAAGATGCAAGAGAATAGCCGGTGCCCAGCGTTCTTCAGTTTCCTGCGGCCATATTTTTTTCTACTGCAGGCTTCAATAGAGTATTGATTGGGGATTCTAACCTGTTAATCCAAAACAATGTCTCAGATAACCCTATACCACCCGCAAGATTCTGCCTACCTTCTCGACAGGAAATCGGGCCCCTGCTATTATGTGACTTTAGACTCTTCTGATAAGGGGCACCTTTAACAATTGAATATGAAGGCTCAAAAAGAAGAGAGCTTGTAGAAGTAGACCTAGAAACTACGTGTTCTTGTCCGTAAGTATAATTGCTAGGAGTTTGAGTAGCTGCTTCCTTCCCCTCCTGTTTCCTAGGCTCCGACAGAGATAGTTGAGAGCTGGCTTTATTAAATTCAAGCCAAAGCCCTCCTATCAAAACTTTCATAGCGAAGAGAAGGTCATTGGACTGATCTATTCTCTGTTCCAGCTCTTTAAATTTAGTATCTATATCTATCTCCTGCCTGACAATTAACCCCTCCAGCTTCCTATCTAAGGCCCCAAGTTATAAATTAATATCTGACAGCTTGGATGCTAATTCCAAAGTTATATGGGTCTGTGGAAAGTTGTCTGGCAGATTCTCCGCACCAGATGTATTCGTACTAAGGGTACGCACTACATCATCATCCAAGGAATGAAAAGGTGCCAAAAAATGTGTCAGTTTGGATTGAATTTGGCCAGGGGTTTTAGCCATCCTGGCACCCCTTTCTGCTTCTGCAATCTCTAATGCTAAATTCATACTAGGTTTGGATAGATGGGGTCTTAATTCCATCACAATCAGCAGAGCCTAGGGTCTCGAGGAGGAAGTCACAGCTCACCTGATCTAACTCGTTTTCTCTAAAGATCAAAGATAGGCACCTCAGCTTATAGCCAATATATCAATGATACAAACCTACATAAACCATACAGATGAACAAGCACACCGAAATCTTAAGAACTGATACACTTCCTTAAAATTCAACCCTGGGTACACAGTTTATAGAGCAGTACGTTATTAGAATCTAATTAGGACATAAAATTTAGAATACTGAAATTCTTTTGGAGTTGAAAGGGCTATAAAAGACCCAAGAGGGTGTCCTTTAGCAGCCCAGCAGTCTGGAGCGCAATTGTTGACCTGGAGAGCAAGATTGTCCCTTTCCCTAAATGCCCCAGTCACGAAGGAGCCTAAACCTCTGGGGCTACAAAGGTAAGTCCTCCTACACTACATAATTACACCGGTGGGATATTGGAGAGTTCCTTACCGGAGAAGCCGCACCTGCGCCCCGCCAGCATCTAGCGCGCACCTCTGGCACAAGCCAGGGCCACCTGAATTGTAATGGGCTGGGGCGGAAGTGCAGGGAGTTCAGTTATCAGCTGCTCAGGGTCTCCACCTGTGTCCGGCCGTCCTTTACGCCGCTCTCTCGCCTCTGTTGCCAGCCGGGGCCACCAGAATTGTAACAGGCTAGTCCCACACTGCTGCCACCAGGAATATGAGCAGAGGTGATATGCCTCAGGTTAGAGCCTGCCCCGCCAAGTCTGAGAAGAGGAAAGTCAAGGAGTGAAGGGACCAGCAGCAGCAGCAAGATCTGCCTGAGACAGCCCAGAAAAGCCCAGCAGCAGCCTGCCCAGGCCGGCGGCGGAAGGAGGAGAGCAGAACCAAGATCCCAGCCGCAGGGCACAATCCAGGACCGGGAGCTCCTTGTAGGCAGCTACTAGCAACCTCATGAGTGATCAGCTCTCTTCCCAGGCTTACAAGGTGGCTGTTCCAAGGGGGAAGAGCCAGTGCTGATGGAAGAGCTTCTGGTTTGGTGGTTAGTCCCCAACCTGTTCCTCCTCCGAGATGGGGACAGTCAGTTGCTGGAGTGCGCTGCAGTCTTCCACTGTTCTGCTCACAAGAGGCTACCCAGCAGACAGATCTTACTCCTCATGAACAGCGTGCCGCCCCCACTTCCGCGGTCCCGCAACGGCTGCTTCGCCCTTTGGTGCTGCCCTGAGGGT
The DNA here is from genome assembly GCA_003113815.1 of Sphenodon punctatus. Lineage (NCBI taxonomy): Eukaryota > Metazoa > Chordata > Lepidosauria > Sphenodontia > Sphenodontidae > Sphenodon > Sphenodon punctatus. Next base: position 5,934,072 of record QEPC01015698.1, read on the forward strand.
ACCGCCCTCAGAGCAGCACCCTGTTAATAAAGGTACCTGGGGGGAGGAGACACAACAGTGTCCAGGTGAAGGCAGTAATCCTCCTTGCAGCCTCTGCTTGCAGCAAGCAACTAAGCCCTCTAGGACTCTTCACACCACCGCTCCCACCGCCCCCCATGCTTGTTATTCCTTGCAGGGTCCTGCACCACAGGCCGGTGTGGAGCAGCCAGTGGATGACAGGGAGTCCAGGCCACCCGGTCGGCGATCACTGTGCTTAGCGGCAGCAAAGACCCACCGGGATGCAAGCCCCGGTGGTGCAGCCAAGCAGGGGCGACGGCGCCACCCAAAATAGAAACCCCCCACCCCATTGTAATGTTATTCCCCAAATAAAAATGCTGAACATGTACCTCCATATCACATTGTCTGTTCCGGGACTAGTGGGCGGGGGGGCTGACAGGGGGGAGCACAGGCTGGGTGAGGGTCTGCTACCACACCGGGCCAGGCGACGGGGCCGGGGGGCCGCCCACCGAGCCTGCAGCCAGCACCGGTGTGTGCAATGAGTGCACAGTTACACGGCACAGGCGGACTGGTGACATGCAGGACACTGCGCAGCCAGTGCACCCCATGACTGTCAGCAAGGGAGGACACTCGCACCCGAGCAACCCACTACACCCGTTCCCAGGGCCCCCTTGCCCACACAAGGCACGTAGCCATGGTTAGATGCTAAGAGTATCAACAAGGTTTATTGATGGGGTGTACAGGGTTATGGGTTGGGGAGTGGGTCGGGCACGGCCCCGTTGTCTGCCACCTGGGCAACGATGCAGCAGCAGAGGGTGTCCCTGTTCTCCTCAGAGATCTGCCGAAACGCCCCACCCTGGGCATGTTGGTACAGGAGCATGGGGCCTGCCCTCTGTACAAGTGGTGGATTGTCCAGGGCAGCACCCCCGGTCTCGCATATGTTGTGCAGGATGCATGCTGCCAGGACAAGGATGGGGGCGTGGTCTAGGTTGAATTGGTTCCTGTTCATCAACAGACGCCAGCGCATCTTCAGCTGGCCAAAGGTCCGCTCCACCAGACTGCGTGCTGACGACAGGCACTCATTGAACATATGGTGGTCAGGATTGCGCGCCACTGAGAAGGTCCTCATGAGCCACAGGTTGAGCAAGTAGGCGGGGTCCCCTATCACAACAAGGGCCATGGGAACACCCTCTATCATGCTGTAAAAGTTGGGGATGATCTCCCCTTCGAATACGCAAGCGTAGAATGGGGACGCATGCACTATACGCGCATCATGGCTCCTCCCCGACTGTCCCATGTAAACGTCTATAAATAGGTGCCTGCAATCCACGACAGCCTGCAGATTGATGGAGAAGGCCTGCTTCCTGTTCATGTAGTTGATCTTTACGTGTGGGGGCCGTATGATAGGAATGTGCGCTGTCGATCACCCCAATACAATGGGGGAACCCCAGCTCCTCGAAGCCACGAATCACCTCCTCGGGATCGCGGAGCTGGATGACCCGCTCGAGGAGGAGCTCCATGATCAGATCACACACATCATGGAGCGCCCTGTTCACGGTGGCCTCCCCATGCCGAACTGCTCCCCAACGCTCCTGCACGAATCAGGGGTGGCCAGCCACCACACCGCCATAGCCACTCGCATCCCTGGCGGCAGCAGATAGCGCATGTTGGTCTCCCGCCTTCGTAGATGGGGGTTCGGGAGCTCCCCTAACCGGGTCAGGAGTGAGCGGTTCATATGGAAGTGGTCTGTCCATTGCCATCGCCAGGTCGGAAGAGTCGCGTGGTGCCCATACACGTTCAGGGGTCACCGGGCTGGGATGAGTCGGGCATGCAGGCACACCGCGGTGCCCAACATGACATGGTGACAAGCAGCAGTCCGCCGTGCCCATCGCCCCGTCGCCACCCTCTGCAGGTTCGCTGCCCTCCGACTTCGTTCCCCCTGGAAGTAGTAGCGGTGCCCTGGCAGGAGGAGCTGGGCCATCTGCTGAAACAGTATGCACAACAGCATGAAACCAGCGCTCAGGACGCTCAACAGCATGGTCGTAGCCTGAGGGGGCTCATCCTCCAACAGCATGGTTCCACGGATCCCCACTCCCGGGACCCCCCCAATGTCAACCGGGTGGCAGCACCACAGTGTAGGCCCCGCTGCTCTGGGTGCACGCTACCAACCCACCATGGCCTGCACCGCTGCGACTGGCCCCTGCTTTACCTGCTGGCAGCTGACTGTGCCCCTGGCTATCAGCACACCCTGTGTGGCCTGTGCCCCGGCCCCCACACCCCCAATATCCCTGATCCACCTCTGTGTCCTCCCTGCTATGTGTTCCACTGCTCTGTACGCTGCTCAACCTCATCCACCTCACTCTACACGCCACGCCCAACCACCTGCATCGGATCGCTTATGTACCGTGTTACCCCACATTAGCTGCCCAACGATTGGTGCTCGATCAGGGGTGTGTTGAGCGCTGTCCCCGGCCCAGCAGATCATCCCCCAGCGTGCGCTGGCCACCGGCCCGCTGAGGGGGACAGGACCGCGGGGGCCCCGGCTTGTCCGTGGGCAATGGCCCCCTCCCCATTGCCTGTGGCCCGGCCCCGTGCACCGCAGGTACCACTGCATCCGCACCTGCTCGACATCCGTTCCTGCCATGGGATGCCTTGGCATGCTGCAGCTGTGCTCAGTGGCGATATGGTGCCTAGCTTGGATGATTGGTCTGGCGCTCTAGCCAGCCATGGCCTTGCTCATCTGTCATCACCTGTGCTGGATCTCATCAGTCTGGTGTGTGGGCTGGGGAGTCCGAGCCCCAGAAAGCCAGCCTATCTCAGGCATGCAAGGTCGCTCTTGGGCGCAGGGAGCAGCTATCCCTGTGCTCAGCCCATTCTCTACCATCCTCAGTCTCACTCCTGTTGCTCCTCTAGAGCGGGCCTCGCTACTGTCATGGCAGGTTGTTGTGCGAAGCCCTCAGGCAGGGATGGGAGCGAGGAGGGGTGGTCGCCCTGTGCGGACATGCTGTTGGGGACACTATGGCAGAGCCCCGACAAGCAGCTGTTGGTGACTGACCCCCTGTCAGTGGCGGATGTCTTCCAGCTCCTGTCACTGTACATGTGGACGATGGGATATCAAGTTGCGGCCTCAGCTTGCCGGGGGCGTGCCCTGGAGCTTGGCTTCACCCTCCTATGGCAACCACTGTGGGGGCACCTACCTGTCATTGTCGTGCCATGGATCGCGGAGAAGATAACGGCCGTTTACCTGGTGGCAGCATGACCCGAGTACGGGCTTGGCTTGCAGTCCAGGGGTCCCCCTGTTGCTTCCGACTACACTGGCACCCTCCTGTATGCCTGCGGCATCCCGTGAGTGGCCTCAGACGTGCAGGCCTTACTTTGGGACTTGGGCTTGCTGCCCCCCGATGTTGGTGGACCCCTCCTGACCAGGACCCCTACTGCTGTGGAGCTCGGCGCCCTTCGATTGGTGAGAAACCTACCAGCTGTGAGGGCTGCGGCCGCCACTGCCAATCAACTCCTGCCTCGCTTCCTGGTGGAGGCACATATGCATTCCGGGGGGTTCCGCAGGGGCTTGTTCACCTGGGAGGGTCTTGCACAGGGAGCTCTGTTCCGGGAGCACCCACCAGACCATCCCTGAGCTGTGCCTTACTGACACCAGCTCCCTGACACCCTGATGCCCGTGACTGTGCACTGCCTGCCCCCCCCCCCCGT
>QEPC01015698.1:5937885-5974308 GCA_003113815.1 Sphenodon punctatus
GCCCCCCCCCCCCCGTGCCGCTGTACAGCTGCTGCACTGTCATCTACATTGCTGTTGCCGGCTACCTCATCCACCTGACCCCATTGCCTCCTCTGTGTGCCCACGGCTCCATCCTGTGTGGGTTTCCATTGTGCCCTCATCCTCCTGCTGCGGGTGTACCTGTGCCCTGGTGTTTTGCTACTCGTGACTGGCCATAGGTCCGCATGCACCCCATCCCCTGCCACTCTTTGGTGGGGGGACCCCTTTCCCCCATCGCTAATAAAGTACATTTCTGTGCTGGTCGGTCCTGCCTTGCTTCTGTGCCAGTGGTGCCACCTGGGCGCGCCTCCCATGGCGGCCTCCCTACTGCTGTATGTGTTGTTGTGTGCTGGGGGTGTACTTGGTGTGTACTCGGGGTCACTGGGGCTGTGTGGTAGTCCCCAGTTGTGTGCTGTGTGTACCCCTGGGGGCTCCCCCACTTGGCACATGCTCCTGCCCATGTGCTGGTGGTGATTTTGGTGGCGGGAGGCTGACAGGGCAACCCCTGGGGCTCCCCTATCAGTTGGTGCAGTCCCAGTCCTTCCACGCCCCTCCCCTGTGCTGTCGCCCTCTGTTGGTGCGCTCCATATGCGCTCGTGGCGATGGATGGGCAGCAGCAACAGGCACATTGGGTGGCTGAGCATGCGTAGGGGGTTTGTGGGCCCCAGGGTTGTGCCCCTCCCGTCTCCCTTCACGCAGAGGTACGGGGTGCTGTAGAGGGTGACCGCTGGCCACGTGTGGGGTGTGTTCTCTGTGTTGTTGGTACCCCCTGCCCTCCCGTGCCCTGTTGGTTCACCCATTCCCCATCTCCCTGTGGTCATGTTCCTGGCTGTCCTGCGGCTGGCAGGGATGGTCTGGCAGCTGGAGCGGGCAGTCTGGGACCTGCGAGCAGTCGGCTGGCTATTGGATGTAATTTGTGAGTGTGCTGCTCGTTTGCTGGGCCCTGTCCCTGTGTCTCTCTGTGGGGGTGCGGTTCCTTGGGGCCCATGGCCGGTTCTGATGGTCTTCCCCCTCTCTCTCTGTCCCTTCCAGTGCAGGCGATGATTGCGGAGTGGACACGGGAGCAGGGGGAGGTGTTGGACCTCCTCCTGCACGTCCTGGAGAGGCTGCACAGGCTGGACCACGCACAGGCGGACAGCTGACGCCGTGTACAGGGTTGTTGGTCCTATTGACCAGGGGTTGCCCCAGCCCTGCTGCTGCTGCTGACGGTCCTCCCCACCTTCTGTTGACCCGTACACCTGCTCCTCCCTGTTGTCCCGTTCCTTTTATTAAACGTTGTTGTGTTCCTTCCCTGGGTGTGTGTGTCGTGCTTTCCTGTGACCTATTCTCTTGTACGGGCACCGCTGGGGGGTGCTGAGCGGTTGCCTGGGTGATGTGGCTGCTGTCCCCCCCCCCCAGCCCCCAATGGGTCTTGAGCCCGTCCCTGTGTGCTTGTGTCAACTGCTGTATCCCTCTCTGTGCTTGGCTGTGTGGGGGGACTTCATAGTGCCGAGCTGTCTAGCCTCCATGCCAGGGCTTGGAGGGGATGGCTACTTTCTAGCTGCTGTCATCCCTGCTCCCTCCTGCCCCGCCCCCACAGGTTCTGGTGGCTTGGGGGCGAGGCTACATTGCACAGCTTCGTTTGCCCTCAGTCGGCCATGTTGTGCCGTTGCTGTGCTGAGCAGGGCTTCCGCGCCGTTCACGGTCTTGACTGTGTGTACGTTTCACGGGTGTTTGCTGGGTGCTTCCTGAGGTGGGTGTTTGGCTGCTAGGTGTTTGCCGGCCCCTCCCCTTTCCGTCCCACTACCCCTCGTGGTGCTGTCCGTGTAACAGTCTCCCTGCTCGGCACCACCAGGTATTCACTGGGTGTGCTCACCCACCCATCTCCACCCATCAGCGTCCGTGTAAAAAAGGCCCAAGTAGTAAATTTTCTTTTAATTCACTTATGGGTTTAATAACCTCCAGTGCTATTAGTCACACAAACGAGAAAACACTTTATAAAAATATGCTTTTTGACAGACTCCCATTAATGTATTTCTACTCACATGACTACTTCTTTTGTTACTTTAAAAATACTTTACAAGTTTGCAAGATGCTTTGGAAAGAATGAATTTCATAAGTAACATATGGATCATATTATTGCTTGCTTCCCCCCAATACTATAATTTGTTTAAAAATGTCAAAACAATGTATCATTGTTGTTTTTAACTGATACTATATGCTACAGCAATATGGCTGTTCAAGTTAATTATAAGTAGTATATTTTACTTTTAACAACTAAAGAAATTATTACACTCAGAGTGATAATACATCTCTCAGCTAATTAAGCCTAATTTGCAAGTACACACACATGCAAAAAACAAACGTGCTTGGTGCTGAATACACAGTATATGACCCACCACAGCAGCAATAAAAAGATGTTTGAACATACTATCAATTCATGGTAAATTCCAAAAGGAATGTAGCTTCCTTTCACAACACACAACACCCAAAAAGAAACCTAGCTAGGTGTTCAAAACAGTGACTAGTGAGTTTATAGTACCACCAGAAACTTGAATCACCTACAGAATCACCAATTGCATAGTGGCAAACTTTGTCTTATATGTTTTGGAAACCACTGGAAGCTGCAGAAACCAAGTTGGTGCAGATGGAAATGGATCTCTGAAATCCTCAGTGCTGATCTGTCCTACCTAGGGCTGAAACGAGAATCATTATTTTTTTTGCAAAAATATTGTGGAAATAGAGAACTGTCACCGAGATCTCGGGTTTATCTCAATAACAGATTGAGATCTCGGTCGAGAAATTTCTCTCAAAATACTGTTTACCGTTACCACAATTTACCATTTACCATATAGTGGTTACTGCAATTTATTGTTTACTGTGTTCATCCCAGTAATGCACATGTGCAAAATGGGATTTGGCATTTTGTGCATGAGTATTGCCAGGACAAAGGCTGTTTAGGATAAGCAGTACACAATAAATTGGTATACAGTAAATTGCAGTAAACGGTATACGGTAAATGGTAAATTATGGTAAATGGTATACGGTAAAAGGTATTTCGAGAAATTTCTTGACAGAACTGTCAAGAAATTGTATTTTTCTTGATTATCGTTTCTTGACTAAAACAAGTTGAGAAAAGTGATTTTCAACGATAAGTGAGAAAAACTCGAGAATGAATTTCAGCCCTAGTCCTACCACTTAATGCAGAGCTGATGGCAAAAACAATGGGAATTGAAGAAAGTCAGTCATTTTTCAGCCTCCCCTGGTGTCCCATGTTTCAACACCGTACATCAGTTAGTAAAACCATTACTCAGTCTACAGCTTTACAGTAGCATAATGACTCCACTGAAGCTACTGGAAGGCCTGGAACATGTTGCCAACAGTTACTCTGGAGGCATCTACATCCTTCATATATACATATGTTTCGGACTCTGACCTGGCCACTGTCATCCATGCTTTCATCGCCTCTAGGCTAGACTACTGTAACGCGCTCTGCATGGGTCTACCCACGGTGCTGGTTCAGAGACTGCAGCTGGTGCAGAATGCGACGGTCCGTCTCCTGGTGGGACTGGGCCACCGGGAACATATTACACTGGTTCTTCGGTCACTGCACTGGCTGCCTATAGTCTTCCGGGCCCGATTCAAGGTGTTGGTGCTTGCCTATAAACTTTAAACGGCCTTGGCCTGACCTATCTGTGGTTTTGCCCCATCCCTTGGGCCCTGGATCAGCCCCTGTGATCATCAGCGGGTGTTCTCATCGAGGTCCCCCGAGTTTTTCAGGGGGCTATGATATGGAGGGCTTTCTCAGTGACTGCCCATTTGGCCCCGGATCTCCCCTCTTTTCAAAGCAGTTGTAAAACTTGGCTGTTCTGCCTAGCCTCTGGTGGGAAGAGAGTGGGTTAGGGTGGTGGGGGATGAGGGATATTTTTATCCTCCCTTTTAATGTGTGGTTTTAGCTTTGATAATGTTGTTTTATTTTGTTTTACTGTAAGCCGCCCAGAGCTGCCTGTGGCAGGATGAGTGGGATAGCAAGTTTTTAAAGTAAATAAAATAAAGTTAACACCTGGGCTTTCCCTACCCCCACCCTCCAAGATAAAAAGCCTCAGCCATTGATGGGGGGGGGGGCGGACTGCTGAGACTATAACACCTGGGGGCTTTGCCACATCCCCACCCTCCAGGGTAAGAAGCCTCAGCCACTTGCAGGCAACTGCCTTCAGCAGCTTCCAAAGACCAGCGCCAAACACTGGCTGTTAGTCGTTTGTGGGTCTGTTGGGGGCAGGGGTGAAATACTGTTGTGATTTTGCTTTTAACTTTTTAAAATTGGTTTTAACTGTTTGGTGGTGTGGGGTGGGTTGTGAGGGGGGAATTGTGAGTTAGGGGGGAAGGGAGTGCCATAAACCCCCTGTGAGAGGAGGGAGTTTGGACAGGATTGGAAAGGAGAGGGATTTTGTCATAACCACCCTGTAAAAGGGGGGGTATGGGCATGTGGGTAGAAGGTGGGAGGGAGTGGCTTCCCCCCCTCCCCCGTGACAGTGAGGAACAGGCATCAAAAAAGAGGGTGGGAGTGCCCTGCCTCCCACTGTGAGAGGGGGGGTGGGAGTGTTCCAGCCCCCTTGTTGGGGGTATAGGAATGGAGGAAACTGAGTGGGAAGGAGTTTCTATTTCCTAGAGCCCTGTGTGAGAGAGGGGTATAGGCATGGGGGAAGAGGGTGTTTTCTGGGATATGGGTTGGGTAGGGAGAGGTCTCCTCACCTGCCTGCCTCTGGGGATGCTGGGCTTGGGGGTCCCCCTCTGACCACCCCTTCCTCCTTGCCGGCTCCTTGAGTGCTATCATTTCTGGGGAGGGGGGATTGCTAATCATCAGGGGAGCCTTTCTGGGAGGGGTGGGGAAGAGGAGATAGGGACAGCTATTGGTCTGTAAAGACACCTCTGAAAGGCCAAATAAAAGTATCTGGTGTCTCACTCATCCAATATACAGTGTGTCCACCTTGTCCATTTGGCTGGGGATAGATTGGGGATCCTGTCCGTGTACCGACCACCCCGCTGCACTACTGATTCCCTGACTGCTCCAGCTAAGCTGATCTCAGAGGTGGTGTTGGGATCACCTAGACTTATTGCCTTGGGTGATTTCAACATGGTGGCCCCTGCCCAGAGGCAGAGATGGCGTGACTGAACACACGTTCTAGTCCGTATTGGCCTGCATGGGCAGCCCTTGATCCGGGCTGTGTCCTGAGAAATGTTCCGAGGACACAGCCTAAGCTAGCCACCTACCTGCCCCAGGGAAGTCCTGGCAGTTGAAGCGGAAGGGTAGGCAGTTACAGCACCTGGTCTATCCTCCCCCCCACCTCCCACCTGACAAACCTTTCCATGCCGAACACCAACCCAATAGCTGTCTCTATCTCCTCCCCTCCCCCCCACCTCGATAGGCATAGATCGTTTCTGAAGGACTATGCCATGGCCGTGATGACAGCAAAGAAAACTTTCTTCTCTGCTATCATAGCTTTACTCTGCAGTCAAAATAGCTTGTGTTCATTACGATTTGGGCTCTGCCATTTTAACGGTAAAGTTTGGGGTTATAGAAGCTCAGTCTTGTCCTGTTTATTTATCAGTTTCAATTGGTATCACCCACCAATGTGAGAGGCATGCTTGGGATGATAAAGGCATCAAGTTGTGAATTAGATCCTTGCCTATCCACAGGTGTAGACAATCCAGCAGGTTGAACAGACCAAAACACTCTCCCTCCTTCCCAGCAAAACTGGCTACCAATAGTTTTCCATGCACTATTCAAGGTGCTGGTTTTGACCTTTAAAACCCTAAATGGTCTGGGTTCCATATATCTGAAACACTGCCTGTCCTACCAGCTCCCGTTGCGTCCCCTACGGTCAGCCAGGAGGTTCTATCTGTTATCCTTGTCCGTGGGATGGGGGTGCTCAGGAGGGCATTCTCGGTTGCACCTTCCCCAGGAGGTTCATTTGAGCCTGAGTCTAAGCATCTTCCAGAGGGGGTGTAAAACCTGTTTATTTGAAAAAGCATTTGGCGGGCAGGGATAAGGGCCGGTTGGGGGTAGGATTGTGGGGGAGGGTGGAAGTTTTTATTATGAATTTTTTATTATTTTTGTGTGCGTTTTAATATGTTTACTGTTGTGAGCTACCCTGAGCCTTTGGGAATGGTGACATATAAATTTAAATAAATAAAATAAAATCCTCCAGCCATAGGCATTGACTCTGTGGGTGTTCTAAAGCTCAATCACACATGGAGAAAAATTAGTGGGCGCTCAGTAGCCGGGGTTGCAGGAACACCACCACTCTGCCCCAATTTGTGAGTGCAATTCAGGCTCTCTCAGACACACAGCATTCTTAGACATGGGGTCTGGTGCTTGCACGGCATGCCTCCAGGCTCAGAGCTCCTATGGTATACAGGTCACTAAAACTCACTTAAAGAATTACAGACACACAGAGGGGTTGAGGTTTGGGGAGCCATGTGAAATTCCATTTTCTCTTCCCACTGAAAGGTGTGAGCTGTGGAGGGCTGTCATGGACTGGAGGGCATGTGAGTGTGTTATCATATCTTTCTCAAGTGTCCCAGTGACCCTGATTTAAAGTGTCTTATTTGACACCTCTTTTGTTATCTGTCCTGCAGTCAGAGAAAACTGCTGTCAAGTCCCACACTAGAAAGGGAGGTGAAAGGGAGAGTGTGATGAGAAGATAATGGGCTACATTTAGACTACAGGTAAAGATTAAACATGTATGTAAAGCGAAAGCTGAGAACTGGAAACTCACTTCATGCAATGGAGAAATGCTAAGTCATGACCTTGAGCGAGTGTGTATAATCAGAAAAAGCCTAAACACTGCTGCAAATACTAACCATAGACCATTGAGTTGCAAATGGATTTCTTCCTGTGGACGTGACTGAAAGCACAGAGTCACCTGGTGGGGAAATCAAACAAAAGACCCTGGAAAGGTACTTAAAGGGGAAGAGACAAAACAAAAGGAGCTTGTTGAGTTTTGAGCTTCTTCAGCTTTATCTGCATCATCATATCTTACCAGCCAGAAAAGGGCTACATCAAAGGAACTATGAAGTAAGGACTCTTGGAAACTCTAGACTTGTACCCAGCCAAGCTTTCCACTGCTGGCTGTGACATGAACTGAAATACCCTTGGACACTGATTAGGGTAAGACTAAGCTAGGAGAACCCAAGTACAGATAGGGATGCGGTATTTGTTATGTTATTTTGATTTCTGCACTCTCGAGTATAATCTTGTACTGCATGCTTATTCATGATTTATTCATTAAACTTCTTTTAACTGAACTTAGTATGGTCCAGTGGAATTGCTAATCCTAACATTGGCGGGACACGGTTTGGGGTTAATTCTGTGTTTACAAACACAGGCGAACCTAGAGAGAGTCCATGCTGGGAAACTCTGTGGCTGAAAAGGTGACAAGAAGGTTCACCCATTGCAGGCTCAACCAGTTCTAGAGAGAGAGCTGATCCAGTGGGAGCCGCAAGCCAGGGACAGCCTAGAGTGGAGTAGTGAGACCCCAATCCCAGGACAGAGAGCAATTTGCAAATCACGGGTGGGGGAAAATGAGTTGAATTGTATCACCTAAAACAGCTAGACCAGCCAAACAGCTTGCCCCAGGGAAGTACAGAGCAGAGCAGCCATCCCACTGGAGAGAGAAGAGATTCTCTATTGTTCTCTCTTACTAGTTAACGACTCTTCTCCTTGCAGGGAGAAGAATAGGATTTTCCAGCTCATGGGAGAAAATTGTCAGTCTTTGAAATTTTAAAAAATACAACAAACCTCTGTTTGGGGCAAAGTGGAGCTAAGAGTTCTAAGCATTTCTCTTGAAAAAAATCAACTGGCTGAAGGTTCAGACCTGACCCTAGTAAGCAGCTTATGTTGCAATTAACTAAGGGTGAAGTCATACATGCTACTCTTTTAGATCCTAAGTCCCATATTTTCCCATTACATTCTTCAAGAATTAATTGACAAGACCATTAATGGCATGTTTTTGCCTGACCTAGGAATATACCAAATATTTCTATTTAATAGTTAAAGAAGTGGTTCTACTACTTTTGCATGCTGAAATCACAGCTCTTTAATTTTCATTGTTATGTAATGATACCCTTTTTTGGAGAATCTAAACTCTACGTTATAGGCCAAAACTGGGAGATTATTAATACTACAATTATTTGCACTTCTCCTACACATTTTTGGTATCTCTCCATATTACGCATTAATTTAATTTGCTTTCACTGGTGCTTTATGACCAGGGTTCCTAGTTTTTTCTGCCAGTGAGTTTTTGCAGGCAGAAATATCCCCCCCAAACCTGGAATTCCATGTTTTTCTTTGGGAAAACAGGAATTGCAGTGCTTTTCTCTGGAAAAGCATGGCAAACAAATGTAATAATCAGGTTTTTCTGGGAAATTTCTGCCTGCAAAAATTCACTGGCAGAGAAAACTAGGAACCCTGTTTATGATTTAAAAAAAAAACACAACACCTTTGATCCCTTCATTTATTATTGATACCTAACACAGGCCCCATTTGTCCCAATCCTACTGTGCAGTGGTAGCTCTCTAAGCTGGCTGCTTGGAAAGCACATGAATAGCAACATGTAGCAGGGAGCAGTCCTGTGGGGCTGCTCCTCCTTTAAGAAGGGGGCTGTATGGGCCAGTCAGAGGGCTGAGCACACACAGGGGTGTGGCAGAGCCAGCCCAGAGCTGGGGATCAGCCTGGAGGGAGCACAGGCTGAGAAACCCCTGGGACAGAGTGGGCAGGTTAGTGGCCCTTTAAGGCTAAGTAGAGGAAGCAGGGGGGCAGCTGGTGGCTTTTTAGTTTGGAGGGGCAGTAAGGCCGTCTGGCCTGCTGGTGGCAAAGCAGCCGGCGGGCCGGCGAGCCGGTGGGCGGAGCCAGGGCAATGGTAGGCGGAGCCAGGGCATAACCCAGCAGCCAGGAGTTCCCAGGGTTAACATCAGATGGAAGGAAATCCAGTCTAAAATGCACTTCAAGCTTAAAATGAATAACGCACAGGGAAACACTGGCACAACCCAGCAGCAAGGAGTTCGCACAGATGGAAGAAAACACAGTCTGTTTCAGGGTGCGGATCGCCCCATTATGACCTGTTGGATACTTCTCCCAAGTGACCGAGATAGGCTTCTGTCAGAGACAGGATGCTGGGCTGGATGGACCATTGATCTGACCCAGTCTGGCACTGATTGTGACACTGTCAGAGATAGGACGCTGGGCTGGATGGACCATTGCTCTGACCCAGTTAGGCACTGAATGTGACACTGTCGGAGACAGGATGCTGGGCTGGATGGACTGTTGCTCTGACCCAGTCTGGCACTGAAGAGCCTGGAGGTCGGGTACAGGGTGGGGGAGGGAAGGGTCAGCTAGCTAACTTAAGATTACCTGCTTGCTGTCTCTGGAATGGCAGGCAGCGGGAGCAGCAGCGCGTGGGAGTCTCTCTCTCGGGGGACTGAGGCGAGGAAGCACGCATGCGCGCTGCTCCCCCTTCCTCTGTCCCCCGAGCCAAGCTATCTCGGCAGGGCTGTCATCGCGGCCGCCCTGGCGAGATCTTCCATTGCGCCCATTGAGCGCAATGGAAAACTATAGCCCCTCCCTTCACAGCACGTCCCATGCGTGCTGTGGACAGAGGAGTTCAGCTGCCCAAATCGCATTTTCCATAGGAAAACGCTTTGGGCAGCTGATTTTTGAGCTTTCTAGGACCCACTCCTCTGGAGTGGATCCCAGAAGTCAAGCCGCAGCAGCCTCTGCCTTGCCTTTGCTTCAGAGCGGAGGCTGCTGCAGCACTGTGGTCAGTTTCAGTGAAACTGACATGAAACTTACCACAGCGCTGCAGCAGCCTCGGCTCTGAAGCAAAGGCAAGGCAGAGGCTGCTGCGGGTGGCGGGGAAGCGGCGGCGGTTTTGTTTTTTGTTTTTACTACGAGTGGCGGCGCGGCGCCTGGCGGGGCGCTTGGGGGGTCAGCGCCCGAACGCCCTGGAAAGTGAGCCGCGCCTGAGAGGAAGCCTGGCCACACCCACTCTGCCTGTATAAAAGGAGAGACAAGACAGCAGAGAGAGAGTCTCTGCCAGGCTGCCAAAGGAGCAACATCTCCCTGAACAAGCCTTTCTGTGTTATGCTCTCCAAGGTGCTGAAGGCTGGAGAACCAGAGGGACCCAGGCAAGTCAGAGAGGCTGTGCCCAGGAGGGAGCCTCTTGCCTGGGGAAGGCTTGGCCAGGGCCTGGGGCTTTGAGGCCTTGCTGGATGGACTTTGGGGGTTGATATTGTGGTGCTCCTGCAGGGTGGAGGCGACTGAGCTGGCAGCCCCAGGGACTGTGTATGCTGGTTGTGTCCAATAAAGGACTGTGGACTTAATACCCTCGGGACTGTGTGGTGTATCCTAAGAGGATACCCCCTTCCTTGAAGAGGGGGATTCAGCCAAGGCTCAAGGCTGAAATGGTGTAGTAGGGGGTGAGCTAATTCCTCAGAGTGCAACCCCAGCACCCCGCGTGGCCCTGGGGGAAGCCCCCTGCTACACAACAGTTTTTAATATTATTAAAGACTTATAGGGACTTTTCTCCTGTTAAAATTCACATATGGGAATCAAAGCAGCTAACATTTTATAAATTAAATTATTATTATTATTAGCACTTATATAGCACCAGCGATGTACCTAGCGCTTTACAGAGAATAAGATAGACACAATCCCTGCCCGAGAGCTTACAATCTAAAAATGGGGGGAGGGGAGACAGGGAAGGGGGAACAGAGGGAGAGACAAGGGATGGAACACTCATGAGGATGCGAAAGCTTAGGTACACGTTCTTGGCTTGGTTACAGTAAATTGACAGGCCACTGACAGGGTGGCTCTGAGATGCCCCCTGCCTCTGTCTCATCACCGCGGGGCCTCTTGGTATACTGAGGGCCTGCGGTGTATGAAACAAGTAGGCAGGAGGCTAGAGCGATGCTGGCGTCGGACTCAACCTGACTCTGACCGACTTCTCCATAGGGCCCATTTGTGGTCCTATGTTGAAGCTGCAAGGACAGCAAAGAAGGAGTTCTTTGCTGCCCTCATAGCATCTGCCAAGTCACGCCTGGCGGAGCTGTTTCAATGGGTGCGGGGGCTGGTTAGTCCGGCCTCCCTCCGCCTGGACGGGGACTTGTCCCAGCCCCACTGTGAGGAATTTGTCACCTATTTCGCAGACAAGATCGCTCGGATTCAGAGGGACTTTGACACTGGGTTGGGGGCAGTAGGGGAAGAGCGCGAGGTGATGGAGGCCCCGTCTGGTCCAACTTTGTGGGGGGAGTTTCAGGAAGTGACTCCAGCCGATGCGGTGGATGTCTTGGGGTCTATGAAAGCCACCATTTGTGAACTTGATCCTTGCCCATCCTGGCTGGTGAAGGCCTCCAGGGAGGCGTTGGGGATGGTGCTGGTGAGAGTGATTAACACATCCCTGCAGCAGGGGAGGCTGTCGCCTAGCCTCAAGGAGGCTGTGGTACGCCCCCTGCTGAAAAAAAATCATTGGATGTGAATGCACACGCCAGCTACTGACCTGTCTCTAACCCTCCCTTTTTAGGGAAGGTTACTGAGCGGGCGGTGGCGATCCTGCTCCAGGCGCATCTAGATAGCATCGATTTCCTGGACCCTTTTCAATCGGGGTTCTGTCCCAGCTATGGCACTGAGACAGCGTTGGTGGCCTTGGTCGACGATCTCTGCCGAGAGATGGACGCAGGATGTTCTACATTCCTTATCCTGCTAGATCTCTCAGCCGCTTTTGATACCGTGAACCATGGGCTGCTGCTGAGATGGCTGTGTGACCTGGGGGTCTGGACGGGTCTGTTCTTGAATGGTTCCGCTAATTCCTCTCGGGGAGAAGTCAGCGGGTGGTGTTGGGAGCTGAAACATCTTGCCCCCACGCCTTGTCCTGCGGCATTCCGCAGGGTTCCATCCTGTCTCTTTTATTATTTCATGTATATACGGAGCCCTTGGGGGAGGGTTGTGAGCGGGTTCGGGGTGTGATGCCACTAATATGCTGATGATACTCAACTGTACCTCTCTTTTTCAGCAGACCCAGACCCTGCTGTCTCGTTGCTATCCCAGTGTCTGAAGGCCGTGGCGGAGTGGATGCGGCAGAGCAGACCGAAGCTCAACCCCAATAAGACAGAGATGATGGTGGTGGGGAGAGCGAGGGAGGTGTTGGCCCCCCGATTGGGGGGGGGTTGCCCTCCTGTAGCTCAGCAGGTTCGGAGTCTGGGGGTGATATTGGACTCAGATCTCCACCTGGATCGACAAGTGNTTGCCTTTGCTTCAGAGCGGAGGCTGCTGCAGCACTGTGGTCAGTTTCAGTGAAACTGACATGAAACTTACCACAGCGCTGCAGCAGCCTCGGCTCTGAAGCAAAGGCAAGGCAGAGGCTGCTGCGGGTGGCGGGGAAGCGGCGGCGGTTTTGTTTTTTGTTTTTACTACGAGTGGCGGCGCGGCGCCTGGCGGGGCGCTTGGGGGGTCAGCGCCCGAACGCCCTGGAAAGTGAGCCGCGCCTGAGAGGAAGCCTGGCCACACCCACTCTGCCTGTATAAAAGGAGAGACAAGACAGCAGAGAGAGAGTCTCTGCCAGGCTGCCAAAGGAGCAACATCTCCCTGAACAAGCCTTTCTGTGTTATGCTCTCCAAGGTGCTGAAGGCTGGAGAACCAGAGGGACCCAGGCAAGTCAGAGAGGCTGTGCCCAGGAGGGAGCCTCTTGCCTGGGGAAGGCTTGGCCAGGGCCTGGGGCTTTGAGGCCTTGCTGGATGGACTTTGGGGGTTGATATTGTGGTGCTCCTGCAGGGTGGAGGCGACTGAGCTGGCAGCCCCAGGGACTGTGTATGCTGGTTGTGTCCAATAAAGGACTGTGGACTTAATACCCTCGGGACTGTGTGGTGTATCCTAAGAGGATACCCCCTTCCTTGAAGAGGGGGATTCAGCCAAGGCTCAAGGCTGAAATGGTGTAGTAGGGGGTGAGCTAATTCCTCAGAGTGCAACCCCAGCACCCCGCGTGGCCCTGGGGGAAGCCCCCTGCTACACAACAGTTTTTAATATTATTAAAGACTTATAGGGACTTTTCTCCTGTTAAAATTCACATATGGGAATCAAAGCAGCTAACATTTTATAAATTAAATTATTATTATTATTAGCACTTATATAGCACCAGCGATGTACCTAGCGCTTTACAGAGAATAAGATAGACACAATCCCTGCCCGAGAGCTTACAATCTAAAAATGGGGGGAGGGGAGACAGGGAAGGGGGAACAGAGGGAGAGACAAGGGATGGAACACTCATGAGGATGCGAAAGCTTAGGTACACGTTCTTGGCTTGGTTACAGTAAATTGACAGGCCACTGACAGGGTGGCTCTGAGATGCCCCCTGCCTCTGTCTCATCACCGCGGGGCCTCTTGGTATACTGAGGGCCTGCGGTGTATGAAACAAGTAGGCAGGAGGCTAGAGCGATGCTGGCGTCGGACTCAACCTGACTCTGACCGACTTCTCCATAGGGCCCATTTGTGGTCCTATGTTGAAGCTGCAAGGACAGCAAAGAAGGAGTTCTTTGCTGCCCTCATAGCATCTGCCAAGTCACGCCTGGCGGAGCTGTTTCAATGGGTGCGGGGGCTGGTTAGTCCGGCCTCCCTCCGCCTGGACGGGGACTTGTCCCAGCCCCACTGTGAGGAATTTGTCACCTATTTCGCAGACAAGATCGCTCGGATTCAGAGGGACTTTGACACTGGGTTGGGGGCAGTAGGGGAAGAGCGCGAGGTGATGGAGGCCCCGTCTGGTCCAACTTTGTGGGGGGAGTTTCAGGAAGTGACTCCAGCCGATGCGGTGGATGTCTTGGGGTCTATGAAAGCCACCATTTGTGAACTTGATCCTTGCCCATCCTGGCTGGTGAAGGCCTCCAGGGAGGCGTTGGGGATGGTGCTGGTGAGAGTGATTAACACATCCCTGCAGCAGGGGAGGCTGTCGCCTAGCCTCAAGGAGGCTGTGGTACGCCCCCTGCTGAAAAAAAATCATTGGATGTGAATGCACACGCCAGCTACTGACCTGTCTCTAACCCTCCCTTTTTAGGGAAGGTTACTGAGCGGGCGGTGGCGATCCTGCTCCAGGCGCATCTAGATAGCATCGATTTCCTGGACCCTTTTCAATCGGGGTTCTGTCCCAGCTATGGCACTGAGACAGCGTTGGTGGCCTTGGTCGACGATCTCTGCCGAGAGATGGACGCAGGATGTTCTACATTCCTTATCCTGCTAGATCTCTTAGCCGCTTTTGATACCGTGAACCATGGGCTGCTGCTGAGATGGCTGTGTGACCTGGGGGTCTGGACGGGTCTGTTCTTGAATGGTTCCGCTAATTCCTCTCGGGGAGAAGTCAGCGGGTGGTGTTGGGAGCTGAAACATCTTGCCCCCACGCCTTGTCCTGCGGCATTCCGCAGGGTTCCATCCTGTCTCTTTTATTATTTCATGTATATACGGAGCCCTTGGGGGAGGGTTGTGAGCGGGTTCGGGGTGTGATGCCACTAATATGCTGATGATACTCAACTGTACCTCTCTTTTTCAGCAGACCCAGACCCTGCTGTCTCGTTGCTATCCCAGTGTCTGAAGGCCGTGGCGGAGTGGATGCGGCAGAGCAGACCGAAGCTCAACCCCAATAAGACAGAGATGATGGTGGTGGGGAGAGCGAGGGAGGTGTTGGCCCCCCGATTGGGGGGGGGTTGCCCTCCTGTAGCTCAGCAGGTTCGGAGTCTGGGGGTGATATTGGACTCAGATCTCCACCTGGATCGACAAGTGGAGGTGGTGGTGAAAGCTGCCTTCCGCCAGTTATATCTGGTGCGGAGGCTGCGTCCAACGTCTCCGGGCCGGACCTGGCCTCCCTCATCCATGCCTTCGTCACCTCGAGGCTGGACTACTGCAATGCGCTTTATGTGGGGCTCCCTTTGTTCCTGGTTCAGAGGCTGCAGCTAGTGCAGAATGCGGTGGCCCAGCTCCTGTTGAAGACAGGTTTGTTGGGAGCACATAACACCTGTGCTCTGGACTCTGCACTGGTTGCCAATAGCGTGCCGAGTCAGGTTCAAGGTTTTGGTACCGATCTATAAGGCCCTTCACGGTCTGGGCCCCTAGTACTTCAGGGACCGCCTTGCCCTCCGCTCCCCATAGCGGCTCCTTTGGTGTGCCGGAGGTGCCTTCTTGGAGATCCCCTGTGTTAAGTGGGGGGTCACAATGGAGAGGGCATTCTCGGTGGCTGGGCCGAGTCTTTGGAACTCCCTCCCGGAGAAGGTTCGCCTAGCCCCAAGCCTTCTAACATTCCGGCAGGCTTGTACAACCTGTCTGTTCACCCAGGCCTTTGGGGAGGGGAGGGGGGGGAGGGTTTTTAGCGACACCCTACCCTTATTTTAATTTTTTATTTCTTTGTCCTAACTCTGTTTTAAATTGTGTGTTTTTAAAGAATTGTATATTTAATTGTTTTTATTGGATTGTATGTCACCCCGAGATGCCATAGGCATTTGGGGCGACTAAGAAATGTTTTAAATAAATAAATAAATAAATTGGGAGTTTGCAGATAACAGGTGGGGGATGATCCTGGGTGGAGATGATGAGCAGGAGTTAGGAAGGACGGAGCAGAGCAGAAGAGGTAGATTTTGAGGAGGGACTTGAAGGTGTGGAGGGTGGGGGCAAGGCGGACGAGGGCAGGGAGGGAGTTCCAGGCGTGCGGGGCAGTGAGGGAGAAGGGACGAAGGTGGTTGGGGGAGCAGGAGAGATGTGGGAGGATGAGGAAGGGGATGGAGGAGGAGCTGAGTGCTCGAACAGGGGTTATTATTATTATTATTAACAAACATTTATATAGCGCCAGCAGTGTACCTGGCACTTTACAAAGTAATAAAATAGACACGGTCCCTGCCCCTAGGGCTTACAATCTGAGAGACAGGAGCTGGGGGAGAGACTTAGGAAGGGGAACAGAGGGAGAGACAAGGGGTCTAACATTCATGAAGATGCGAGGTCTCAAGTGCACGTACTTGGCTTGGTTACGATGAGAATGACAGCAGGCAGGTCCATGTTGCAAGGATAAGGGTAAACCGATCGTAGGTATAGGAATAGTGGCTCAGCAGGATAAAGAGTCAGACAGAGCAGAGCGAAAGAGGTGAGTTTTAAGGAGAGATTTGAAGGTATGAAGGGAGGGGGCAAGGCGGATGTGGACAGGGAGGGAGTTCCAGGCATGGGGGGCAGCAAGTGAGAAGGGACGAAGGCGCTTAGGGGAGCAGGGAAGGCGTGGAAGGGTGAGAGAAGGGACAGAGGAGGAGCGAAGTGCACGGGCTGGAGTATGGAGGGCGATAAGTGCAGAGAGGTAGGGGGGAGCAAGGTTGTGAAGAGCTTTATAGGTGAAGACTAGGAGCTTGTGCAGGATTCGTTCAGGAAGGGGAAGCCAGTGAAGCGAAGAGAGGAGGGGCTGCACATGGTCGAAGCGACTGGCGAGGTAGATGACCCTGGCAGCAGAGTTTTGGACAGAGATGAGGGGAGAAAGGTGAGACCGGGGAAGGCCAGTGAGAAGGAGGTTACAGTAATCGAGGCGAGAGATGACCAGAGCATGAACAAGAGTTTTGGCAGACGAGACAGAGAGAAAAGGGCGAATCTTAGCAATGTTATGGAGGGAGAAGCGACAGGATTTAGCAACAGAGTCAATGTAGGGTTTAAAAGAAAGGGGTGAGTCAAAGATGAAGCCTAGGCTACGGGCTTGGGGGACAGGCAGGATGGTGACTCCATCAATAGTTATTGACAGTGAGGAAGGAGAGGAAGGATGAGGGGGGAAGATAAGGAGTTCAGTTTTAGCCATGTTGAGTTTGAGTTGACGTTGAGACATCCAGGTAGAGATGTCAGAGAGACAGTTGATGAGACGAGCTTGAACAGAGGGAGAGAGAGAGGGAGTAGAGAGATAGAGTTGAGTGTCATCAGCATAGAGGTGGTATTGGAAGCCATGGGAGGCAATGAGTTTGCCTAAGGATGAGGTATAGATCGAGAAGAGGAGAGGGCCAAGAACAGAGCCTTGAGGAACACCAACTGAGAGGGGGAAGGAGGAGGAGGCGGAGTTGGAGAGAGACACATTAAAGGAGCGGTCAGAGAGGTAGGAGGAGAACCAGTTATGGACAGAGCCACAAAAGCCAAGGGAGTGAAGGGAATCCAGCAAGAGTGAGTGGTCAACAGTATCGAAGGCAGCAGAGAGATCAAGGAGGACAAGAA
Source organism: Sphenodon punctatus (assembly GCA_003113815.1). NCBI lineage: Eukaryota > Metazoa > Chordata > Lepidosauria > Sphenodontia > Sphenodontidae > Sphenodon > Sphenodon punctatus. The sequence goes on from QEPC01015698.1 coordinate 5,955,143, forward strand.
TGGAATAGAGACGTTTAGATTTAGCCACCAGAAGATCGTTGGTGATCTTAGCGAGAGCAGTTTCAGTAGAATGAAGGGGGCGGAAGCCAGATTGGAGGGGGTCAAGGGAGGAGTTGGAGGATAGGAAGTCAAGGCAGCGGGAGTAGACAACACGTTCAAGCAGCTTGGAAGCAAAAGGAAGGAGTGAGACAGGACGATAGCTAGAAGGGTCAGAGGGGTCAAGAGTGGACTTTTTGAGAATAGGAGAGACTGTGGCATGTTTGAAGGCAGAAGGGAAAGAGCCAGTAGAGAGGGAGAGGTTGATGATGTGCAGGAAGGAAGGGGCGACAGTGGGAGTAATGGAGGTGAGGAGGCGGGAAGGAATGGGATCAAGGGGGCAAGTGGAAGGGTTGGAGGAGGAGAGCAGAGAGGAGATTTCCTTAAGGGAGGCAGGGGAGAAGGAGGACATGAGAGAAGGAGGGGGAGGAGGGAGAGGGGTGGGAGTGGGAAGAGAGGAGTGGGAAGCGATGTCGAGGCGGATCTTGTCTATCTTGGAGGTGAAGAAGGAGGCAAGATCCTGAGCAGAAAGGGAAGAAGGAGGGGGAGGACAGGGAGGCTTGAGGAGGGAGTCAAAGGTAGAGAACAGGCGGCGAGGGTCCCGAGAACAGGACTCAATGCGGGAGGCATAGTAGTGTTGTCTAGCAAGGGAGATAGCAGAAGTAAGGGTGGAGAGACAGAATTTGAAGTGAAGGAAGTCAGCGTGAGAATGGGATTTGCGCCAGAGTCGTTCAGCAGCACGAGTGCAAGAACGGAGGTGGCGGATACTAGGGGTGAGCCAAGGACGGGGGTTGTGGGAGAAGGCAGGGCGGGAAGAGAGAGGGGCATGGGAGTCAAGTGTGGAGGAGAGAGAGGCGTTGAGAGCAGAGACAGCGGAGTCAGGGGAGGAGGAAGAGAAGACTGTAGGAAGAAGGGGAGAGAGAGAGGAGGCAAAGTCCAGGGGATCAATAGCTTGAAGGTCACGGAAGGGGCGTAGAGAAGGGGAAGAGGAGGGGGGACAGTGGGAAATGTTGAAAGAGGCAAGGAAGTGGTCTGATATAGGATGAGGATCGAAGGAGAGATCAGCGACAGAGCAGTTTCTAGAGAGGACAAGATCAAGAGAATGGCCATTAGTATGGGTGGGGGAGTTGGTCCAAAGGTGGAGGTTGAAGGAGGAGGCTAGGGAGAGGAAGCGAGAGACTGAGGGCTGAGATGGGTCATCAACATGAATGTTGAAGTCACCAAGGATGAGAGTGGGGATATCAACAGAGAGGAAGAAAGTGAGCCAGGACTCAAAGTCAGAAAGAAAGGAGGAGAGAGGACCAGGGGGACGGTAGATGACAGCAACACGTAGATGGAGGGGGGAGTAGAGGCGCACGGAGTGAGCCTCAAAGGTATGGAAGGAGAGAGAGGGGGGAGGAGAAATTGGTTGGAACTGACAGGATTTAGCAAGAAGGAGGCCCACCCCACCACCCCGTCCTTCAGGGCGGGGTTGGTGAGAGAAGGAGAGACCCCCACAGGAGAGGGTAGCAGGCGTGACAGAGTCCGAGGGAGTGATCCAAGTTTCAGTAAGGGCAAGGAGCTGGAGGGAGCGAGAGAGGAAAAGATCATGGATATAGGGAGCTTTACTGATAGATGAGCGACAGTTCCAGAGGGAGCAGAAAAATGGTAGTTGATGAGGGGGGAGGCAAGGAATAGGGATAAGATTGGGAGAAGGGGAGCGTCGTGGTAGGCTAGAGACAGGAGGAATAGGGATAAGATTGGGAGAAGGGGAGCATCGAGGAAGGCTAGAGACAGGAGTGGAAGGGGAGCAATGAGAGAAAGTAGCCAAGGGAGCAAAGGATGTATGGGGGAGGTTAGAGAGTGGTGATCGGTTGGGGGGAGGAAGAAGCTGGGAGGAGAAAAGTAGAGGAAGAAAAAGATGGACAGGAAGAGGAGAAGGAGAGGAGGGAAAGAAAAGGGGAGAAAATAGGGCAGACATGTTAGTGAGTAAGATAGGAGGGGGAAGTACAGTAGAAAAGAAATGGAGAAAAGTACCTGTAAGGTTTCGGCCCGCTGGTCGGTGGAGCTTGGGGCGGCAGGAAGGCCAAGCCCCAGGAGAGTCGTGGCAGAGAGGTAGGGGGGAGCGAGGTTCTGAAGGGCTTTGTAGGTGAAGACGAGGAGCTTGTGCAGAATACGCTCGGGAAGAGGGAGCCAGTGGAGAGAGGAGAGGAGAGGCTGCACGTGGTCAAAGCGATGGGCTAAGTGGATGATCCTGGCAGCAGAGTTTTGAACAGAGATAAGGGAAGAAAGGTGGGATGGGGGAAGGCTTTCGACGAGGTTACAATAGTCGAGGCGTGAGATGACAAGGGTGTGGATGAGAGTTTGGGCAGAGACGACAGACAGAAAAGGGTTGATCTTGGCAATGTTGTGGAGGAAGAAGCAGCAGGATTTGGCCACGGAGTCAATGTAGGGTTCGAAGGTAAGGTGCGAGTCGAAGATGAAGCCCAAGCTGCGGGCTTGGGGGACAGGGAGAATGGAGACCCCGTCAATGGTAATTGACAGGTAAGAGGGAGAGGAAGGATTGGGAGGGAAGATCAGGAATCCAGTTTTTGCCATGTTCAGTTTGAGTTGGCATTGAGACATCTAGGCAGAGGCATCGGAGAGACAGTTGGCGGGATGAGCTTGAACAGAGGGGGAGAGGGAAGGAGTGGAGAGAGAGAGTTGACTGTCGTCAGCGTATAGGTGGTATTGGAAACCGTGGGAGGCAATGAGTTTGCCATGCAGTTTGTGGCCATTGTAAAAGAGTGAACTGAACTTACAAGCTGTTCTAGCTAGAGCTGTTGCTATAATGTTTGTCCTTCCAGTAAGTTGGTGTAGGCCGTGTTTAAGAAGAGCACTGCTTCAGTAAATGATTACATTTTACCAACACAAAAGAGAATGGAGAGCACATAGCAAGTCAGAATAGATAGGTGCACCAAAACCTAGGTTTCTACTTTTTGTTGATTACTTCCAGTTTTGCAGTAACACTGCCCATGTGATCCCATTTTGAGACAACTATAATTCAGTGACTCCAGGTAACTTTGTCTCCCAGTTAGCAAAGACATGCAATGTGTATATAATTTCTATGGAATGGTGGCCTCATCAGCAAAGGGCATGATCCCACTTGAAAGACCATTGCATTAGGAATGGAACCACCGATCAAGTCAAGAAGCCAGACTGATACAAGTAAATCTGCTACAAAAACACTTATGACTTACAACTGTGTCGTGAACATGGCTGTGAACCTGTACAAGATATATTCCTACACCTCAAGAAAGAACTTAACATAAGTAATGTCGTACTGGGTCACACCTATGGTCCATCAAGGCCAGCATCCTGTCTCCGACAGTGGCCAATATATGTCTCTTGGGAGACATACCCAACCGGTCACAACAGGCAATCCATTCCCTGTTGTTCCAGCCCTCAACAGTAAGAGCTTACATTCCCAAAACCTAGGTTTCCATATGCTTCTAGAATAATATAAACTCAGCTCAGCTTTCCATATGCTTCTAGAATATTATGAATATTGCTAGGTACTAGAGTAAAAAATTGATGCTAACTAAGTGAAATCAATAAGGAGAAAAAAACAAAACTGTAAATCAGCTGGACACATTGATATGGGAAAAATTAGGCGTAAGACCTAAAAGCTGAGTGGAAGCATGAACTGGCGCCTACTCCATGCTTAATAAATGCAATCATAATTAAAAAATCATCTTCTGAACTTTGAATGTAAGTATTAATTCAACACCATATAGTCAGCTTCATCTGAAGACACTCAGCCAAAGACCTTCTTTGTCCACAGAATGGTCATGCACATTAATTCCAAGTAAGATATTCTCTGTGCAGTCATTTCTACATGGAAAACATAACTGAAGTAATCTCTTCTAGAGTGTATTATGTTGGAAGCCAGGTTGGAAAAAGCAGTGAAAGGGAAAGGGAGCAAGACATACAAGTTATCTGAAAAATAAGTATATGAACAGCAGAGAAGATTACAAAAGTGCATGAGATGTATAGTCCAACATTCACTGACGCTTAAGCAAAAGAGGAAAAATCCAAGCTACTGGATTTGGGGGAAGAAAACTCACAATTACTTACTTTTAGGGGAAATCGTGTTCCACAAATTCTGGAGCTATTTGAAAAAAACCCAAATGATGAGCTTCTAGGAAAAAAATGTGTAGACAAAGAAACTGAAGCTTTCATTTTATAGTTGGCAAAATTCAAAGCCGCTGTCGGTGGAAATTACAGATATCTGGGCTTTAGAGAGTATAAGAGATGGAGATGAAGTAGGTCAGGCAGTATCTTTTAACAAAACAATTTCTGTTGGTGAGAGTATGGAAGCTATCATGTCACACGGGGCCGTAGGCCTTTGAGATGGTTTCTGTTGTCTCTACCACCAAGACTGGAGATGACTTTTATATGGGGAGCAGGATGGATGTCACACGCAAACTTTTTAAATAGGCACTGCTCCCTGTCCTGCCCAGTTCCTCTTCACCCATGGCAGTGTGAGCTCCAGGTGAAGCTACTAAGATGATCCGACTCTTGCCGTGTCGGTGAAAAAGAACCTGGATGGGACAGTGAACACTGTCCGTTTATACCATCCACCTGCAACATCATCCTGTTCCTAGTCAAGCAGAATCGATAGTTCTCTCTAGTCTTATTGCTAGGGGCCACCAAATGCCATTTGTGTGTATACTTAGAGGCCCTCAAAAACGAACTACCAACATTTGCTCAATCTGTAGTTATGAAATGTTCAAATTCCAAGTTGGGAGGCTACCTTTAGTGTGGGGTAAACTGGAGAAGGTAGGAGTGAATATGAATTTCTGCACATTCTGATTTCCAATTGGAACTGGGTGTTTTGTCCATCCCAAGCAGAAACCAGAACAGAAAATTCCATCCAATTCCAATCAGAACAGACAAAACAAACAAAGCAAAAAAAGCTTGGCCATTCTGTGCATGTGGAAATGGCCATTATTTAAATGTTTCTGATCAGAATACAGATCAAACGCTAAGGTTGCCGTTCTATTTTTGTGGAACATTTTTGCAAGACTGCAACAGCAATTTCGACCCAGTCCTAGGAGCAAGTAGCCCTTCTCTGTGTGGGCTCCTTGGCTCAATGAAGCTATCTTTTCTCTTCCACATTTCAGGCTCTGTCTCTCAACTGACACCCCCTCCCTCCCCTTTCCCTGCCTCCAGCTCTGCCCAGCAGTGCTGAAACTTGAGCTGTCCCGAGCTGCCGTAAGGCTGGAGGGAGCGGGGTAGAACTTTTTTAAAAATAAATTAAATAAAAACTATAATTTGGAGTGAACTAAATTGAACTGGGAAAAGCTGACAGATTGGTTTGGTTTTTTGTGCTAATGAGAGCTATTGCTGTGGAAATATGGCTCCCTGCTAAATTCTGTGGCATCATAGTAAGAAATCATGAGGCCCTACCTATACCCCACCAGGCACTCCCATCCCTGGATTTTTGTGCTAATGAGAGCTATTACTGTGGAAATATGGCTCCTTGCTAAATTCTGTGGCATCATAGCAAGAAATCATGAGGCCCTGCCTATACCCCACCAGACACTCCCATCCGTGCCTTGAATGGTGTCTAAGGGATAAGGCAGGTCCAAATGTCTACATGCAAACAGGGTTGTGTTGAGATGTGTTGCAGAATTTTAAGCCTGTCAGTTTTGTGAGAAGCTGCAAGACTGCTAGCCTCCTAGTTCCAGTTCCGGGGAGGAGGCAGGGCCAGTCATGAAGACAGGCACGTATCCTATGGCCAGCCATTCCAGTGGCACCCAGTCCCCCTCCCAGAACAATGTGCCAAACTAGGCAATACTACTCCAAGTCCCAGTCCTCATGAGCAGGGAGAGCATTGGGGATTCAAAGTATTAGGTAGCAGCCATTTATTTCCAAAGATAAAATATAGTAAACATTTCTGTTAGTTAAGTCTATGCACAGGAATTTCATGCCTTTTTCAGGTCCTTATGCAATGAAAAAAAATCATTAAAAGAGTTAAATATTTGTAGCCTGGCTAAGCACAAGAATATGCGGAGTCTACAAATTCTGGAAGGATACAGGGAGGAAGAAATCCTATTATTTAATGTTGTTGACATAGATCTAGTAAGCAATGGGATGCACTCAAAGGTAAAAAAATGAATAGACCAAACCAACTGTCAATGGGGAGGGGGGAAGGGTCCCAGGAAAGGGGTCCACACAGCTCAATTATCTTGCGCTCCTACGTCCGCGCACTCCTTTTCTCCAAGGATGGACCCCCAAGGAGTAAGCCCGTGAGGATAGTGTGTGGGTCCTGGTAGTCTCAATGAGACCAAATCCCTATCATCATAGGGCGCGGAGATAGGAGGGGAACATAGGCCCTCACACCGTACACTCTCCCAAGTATAACCCTCACTAGGATCAATGGGCAGAGGGAAGGGGATGTGGGGGGCGTGAGGAGAGCAGGGAAGGTCCCAGGAACACGGGCCCCACGGGAGGGGTACACACACATGACGGCACCCAGGAGGGGAGACAGTCCGGGAACGGGGGACAGGCTTCGGTATCCACTTGCACCCACTCACACACACACACACACACATACACGCACCCAGCCACGCTCTCTGGACAGGAAGGATATGGGAAGCGGAAGGTACAAGTATCCAAATAGTCACGGTCAAGACACACACAAAGCATCAACTTAGCTTCCAATCGGGGCCGGTTTCCTCCTCTGCAATCACCAGCGTTGGGTGTCTCCCGACGCTGGTTTTTATACTGCTGGTCCCGTCCCTGCATGAGTCCGCAAGCGTGTGGAGTGTCGCACGGGGGGAGGCGCCGCCCCTGCCTCCCAGGCATCGCCCTGGAAACAGACGCCACCCGGTGCTGGAGGTGCCACTGCCGCCTCTACAGAGGAAGGAGCCGCAGGATCCCCAGTGACGGGACGCCCCCACTGCTGGCCCGCACCCCGGGCCCCCCGCTGCCCTCGCAGTCCCGTGGGACCCAGAGACCTGACAGTACCCCGCCTGCGACCCCCCCAGACCAAGGGCCCAGGAGGACCCTGCTTGGCAGGGTGGTGTAAATGAAAGAGGCGGACCAGGCAGGGTGCGGAAACCCAAGCTGCTGGCTCCCAGGAGCGTGCGTCTGGCCCGTAGTCCTGCCAATTCACGAGGTATTGGAGGCGTCCATAGTGGAGCTGGGAGTCGAGGATGGAACGTACCTCGGACTCGGGGTTGCTGTCGGACTCGGGAGTGGGGTCCAAGGAGGGCGTAGGGGGCCCAGCAGGTGGTGGCCGGGCAGGTTTCAACAGGGAGAAATGGAAGGTGGGGTGGATGCGTAGTTGTGGAGGTAGCTGGACGGTATAGGTGACGTCGTTCACTCAGCGAATAATCGGGTATAGCCACATGTATCTATAATCGAGTTTTTGAGAGTGTCGCATGGAGGGATAGTGCCGCCGGCTAATCCACACATAGTACCCTGGTTGAAACACGGGTGCTGGTCGACGGTGTTTATCAGCTGCGGTTTTATAGCATTGGCGGACTTGCTCTAGCATACGCTTGGCTGCCTGCTGGGCCTCTTAGATCTTGTTAATCAGTGTACTGGCTGCGGGAATTTGGACCAAAGGAAGATAGATGACACTGATTTGGGGGTGGAAGCCATAGGAGACATAAAAGGGGGAGTTTCCGAGAGAAGCACTGGGTGCATTGTTATAAGCAAATTCTGCTAAGGGCAACCACGTGTACCAATCATCTTGCAAGTAATTAATGTGATAGCGCAGATATTGTTCGAGATTTTGATTGACCCGCTCGACTTCTCCGTTGGCTTGTGGGTGGTAGGCCATGGTGAGTTTTAAAGTGACGTGCAAGGATCAGAAAAAGGCCTTCCAAAAGCGAGTGATGAATTGGGATCCTCTATCATGAACGATCTCCAGTGGCCACCCATGGAGTTTCATGACATGACGTATTTTATTTATTTATTTTATTTATTTATTGGCCGCCCCCTCATGCCTAAGGCATCTCGGGGCGGCTCACAACAACTAAAACAATAATCAAATGCATAAAACAACAATATAAATAATTTAAAGCTATCCCCCCAAACATTCCCCCTCCCTACCCTGCCATCCCACCCTCCCCTCCGAAGGACTGGGCGAACTGCCAGCTCTTACAGGCTTGGCGAAAAGCCATCAGAACCGGGGCCAGGCGTGCTGCCTACTCAGTGGGCCACGGTCCCCTGGCAGCATTGCTTGCAGTAGGATGACAGGAAGGTGACTCGTCTCATTACCCAAGCAACTTGGGGGTTGAGCCTCTCTAGCGAATACTGGTGTACACATGATGTCAAAACATAGTCGCTCCTGGTGCGCTCCTATCACACAGTGCAATAAGGATGTTTGCATGGTAATAGGTACAGAGACTAGGGGAGAACCGTCAATAGAATGCACCTGTTCGGGCTGCTGTTTGCATTGCCTCGGGATGCCATAAGTTCAAACTAGTTGCATGTCAATGAAATTTCCAGAAGTGCCAGAGTTCACTAAGCCCCACAGAACAATGGGCCGGTGAACGTTCAACCTCATGGTCACGGGGATCCGCAAGTGAGCGCCAGAGGGGCCCACGGTGGAGGGGATTTGCTTCATAACCAGGACGACCCCTGCTGTTCCCGACCCTTGGAGTTTCCCGCCAGGCTTCACGGTGCTGGTAGTACGGGGCACTCGTTAATAAAGCGTGCTGGATCCCTGCAACAGAAACAAAACCGTGACTTCCATCGTCAATCTCTTTCTTCTCCTGTTAAGGGGCCCCGGGATGCTCCAAGCTGTATGGGTTCCAGGTCACTAACCCTTGCGGTACCTGTGGCAGGGGCCAGCGAGAGAGTGGGTCGTCCTGGGAACCTCCGGGGCTCCTGTCGCCGTTCTCTTCAGCGTTCGAAGAGACGATCATCAATCTGGAGCACTAACTTCGCAAGCTTCTCCCAGGTATCTGGAAGGGGGGTGAAGGCCAACTGATCCTTCAGTTCATCGCACAAACCTCTATGGAAGATCACCTTGAGTACATCGTTGGGTCATCGCAGCTCCAACACCAACTGCTGAAACTGCGTGATGTACTCCAGTACTCCCTCCTTGGACTGTCTTAGGGACATTATGGCCGCTTCTGCATCCCTAGTACGATGCAGATGGTCGAACAAAAAGGCGAATTCTTTTAGAAAGTTGGCATAATTGTGCAACAGGGGGCTATCCGCCTTAAGAAGATTAGTTGCCCTTTCCAAAGCGATCCCGTCCAAATTCCCTATGATAAAGGCAACCTTCAGAGTGTCACCAGTGTAGGTATTGGGCTGCATAGAAAAGGTGAGTTTGCATAGGGCTATAAACCCTTGAAAGGCCTTCCGCTCCCCCACATATTTCTCAATTCAGAAATCCTTAGGCTCCCAGGGGGAAGCGGCCCCCACAGGTGGGGGTACGGGCGGCTCAGGTGGAGCTGCGGCGGGGACCGGTTCTGCAGCCCCGAGCGCTGTGTGGTCCCGGTGCCACAACTGCCACCAGTTCCTTGTGCTTGTCCTGCAGGTCCCCGACCTGCATGGCCAAGGACTGCACAGTCCATACCAATTCTCCCATTTCCTTTGCTATATCCATCCCACAAAGGCCCAGAAAAAAAAGAGGATGTAAGGCTGGTGATTCTGTCACTGGGGAGGGGGAAAGGGTCCCAAGAAAGGGGTCCACACAGCTCAATTCTCTCGCGCTCCTATGCCCGTCCACTTCTTTTTCTCCAAGGATGGGGCCCTAAGGAGTAAGCCTGTCGGGATAGTGTGGGGGTCCTGGTAGTCTCAATGAGACCAGACCACTATCATCATAGGGCACGGAGATAGGAGGGGAGCATAGGCCCTCACACCGTACGCTCTCCCAAGTATAACCCACACTAGGATCAATGGGCAGAGGGAAAAGGGATGTGGGCAGCGTGAGGAGAGCGGGGAAGGTCCCAGGAACACGGGGCCCACAGGAGGGGTACACACAGACAACGGCGACCAGGAGGGGAGACAGTCCGGGAAGTGGGGACAGGCTTTGGTATCCACTTGCACCCACTCGCACTCACACACGCACACACTCAGCCACGCTCTCTGGACAGGAAGGTTATGGGAAGGGGAAGGTACAACAAGTATCCAAAAAGTCAAGGTCATGGCACACACAACACATAACTTAGCTTCCAATCGGAGCCGGTTTCCTCGTCTGCAATCACCAGCGTTGGGTACCTCCCGACGCTGGCTTTTATACTGCTGGCCCCACCCCTGCGCGAGCCCGCAAGCGTGTGGAGCATCGCATGGGGGGAGGGGTAGCTCTCGGCGATGCAGGCCCCACCTTTCCAGCGTCCCCAGGCATTGACAGGGAAACAGAGACGCCGCCCGGCGCTGGAGACGCTGCTGCCACCTCTACAGAGGGAGGCGCCATGGGAGCCCCTGGGACAGCCTGTCCTCACTTAAGGCCCGCACCATGGGCCCCCCCACTACCCCCGCGGTCCCGTGGGACCCAGAGACCTGACACCAATGAACACCTCTCTATTTGAGTGTGGACATACCTTGTAGGAAGTCCCACTTCCTGCAACTTTTAAATCTAAACATAAAGCACTACAAACAACCCTATAGTGGCGTAAGAATAGTCTAAATGAGGTGACAGAACTTTTCATCTCTTCATTTGTTGATTCTAAAGCTGTTGTAGAAGAGCACGTCCAGGAGGGAGTCAATGAATTAAATGAGAAAAGAAATAAAAGTAGTGAGAAGAGGGATGAAAATAAGAAAAAAAATTAAAAGTATGAGAGGAAGCAAGCTAGAAATTTCTGAAAGGCAAAGGAACAAAAGATAAAAGCAACCTAAATACCTAGGAAAAACTGATGAATAAAGTAGATTTTAGTTAATATTTTTCACGTAAGTTATTAAAAGGAAAAAAAATCTTGCTATGATTGGTATAAATGTGCTGGAGTTGGCATTTTCCAGTACAAACGCACACTCAACATCACCATTTGTAATGACACAAAGTGAGTTTAGTTTAACAGTTTGGGGGGGGGATACTCGCAGGGAAATGAGAGTCTCCGGTCAGAGGGAACACCACCTCTCTTCCTTTCATGGAGGCGCCCTGGGTGAGGAAACGGTCCCTCGGGATCTTATAGGGGCTTTCCTCCTAGACGGAGGCAATCCAGATCATCATAGGGGAGGAAGAGAGGGGGGCTGCCCTGCCCCAGCCAAGGCACCTACTCTGTTCTTGGTAGCCACTCTCGCACACACACACTCAGGAAAGGGGGGACAGGACACTCATTCATACCACGAGTCACCAGTGGGGGAAAGGCGGGGGTCCAGGGAAGTTGAAGAGGGGCACACACAACTCGTACAGAGAATCCCTTTTTAGTGCTGGAGGATGTATGTGTTAGTACAAGGCCAATCCTACCCTTGGATATGCATCCATACCACCCAGTCCTTCACTCACTCACACTCCCCTAGCTTATCATTCTCTCAGTCATCCAGTCACTTACAAGCACTTGGTCACACACACTCTGTACTTAGCTTTCAGAAATCCTTGACTTCACTCTGAAGCAAACAAAGGGGCCAGTCTCTCCCAAGATCACTGGCGGGACCTTGACAGCCTGCCGGCTGTATTTGTAGTGAGGTCTAAGGGTCCCCTCCCTGACACACTTCTCCTGGTGTGAGAGCTTCACCCACGCATGCTGGATGCTGATGCACTTCCGGTTTCTGTGGCATCGGGACACCCCAGCACCCCAGCAACTAGCAACAGGGCCACCACTCCTCCGCCTCCCCTGAGGCTCAGAGGGCGCCCCGCCGTGGATTGTTGGAGTCGGTGGTAGGTCCTGACAACAATTTGCACAACTCCACCTCACTAAAATTAGAGTGCTCACAATAGAAGCCAATAGCTATGCTTAGCAGATTCCAATTTTTGCAATAGGAAATAAAGTCAATCTCCATCCTACTTAAGAATCACAATTCTGTCATCTGAGCTCCTTGTACATCTATATCCTATGCTCCAACAGCCTAGCCTGCAATTACATATATCACAAATGATGAACAATTAAAAAAAAGCTGGAAAAAGTACTGTAGATGTCCACTAAATTTAATCAAAATGTGCTAACTGCATTATTTCAGCCACATGATGTGAAAGGTTGGATCTCCTGAAAAAGAAGTAATCAGGATGGCTCCCAGTAGATCATATTTGTAGAATTTAACTGATTGAACATCTATAGTTTAGGCAAACTTTGGAGGGGATGACTTGGTGGCAGCAGGTGGTGCGGATTGGGGGGTACTTTTAGTGGGGGTGGGGGAGGGGTTCGCCTGAGTCCTGGGTGGGGCAGCCAGCGGTTGGGGTCGGGTTAGAGTGGAGGGGGAGGGTGAAGCAAACATGAGAATCATTCTGGGGCAGGGGAGGTATGGTCATGGGGGGCAAAGGGTACAGGTGGCCCGGGGACCAACATGCTTGGTGCCTATTCCCAAGGCCAGCCCCCTTCCCCTCAGATAGGAGGATGGATCAAGATCTGAGGTCCCTCTTTTCGGAGCTGCTGATGTTGAATGCAAGGTCTGTAGCTAATAAAGCATCAGTGATCCGGGATTTAATCCCTGATCGGGCCACAGACCTTGCATGCTTCATGGAGACCTGGCTGGACGGGGAGGCGAGCCTGATTTTGGCAGACCTCATTCCAGCAGGGTACTCCGTGCAGCACCAGCCTCAACTTGAGGGCCGGGGACTGCTAGGAGGTATCCAGTGCAGTCTATTCCAGGAATTGAGGCTCTCCACGTGGTGTTTGATTTGGCGAAGGACAAAATTGGGGTGTTGCTGGTGTATTGGGCTCCTTCCTGCCCAGTGGCATCTCTCTCCGCTCTAGCAGAACTGGTGTCGGAGGTGGTGTTGCACTCCCCAAGGGCCTTGGTCCTGGGGAATCTCAACATTCACGCCAGCACTGGCCTTGCAGGGGCGGAGCGTGAGTTCATGGCTGCCATGGCAACCATGGGCATGTCCCAAATGGTCTACGGCCCAATGCACAAAGGGGGGGGGCATATGCTCGACCTGGTATTCTGCTCTGGCCTTGAGGTGGGTGATCCGGTAGTGGGGGAGGTTAATTTTATGCCCTTGTCATGGTTGGATCATTACCTCCTGCAGGCCAGACTCCTAGCGCACAATAGCCCCTAGAAAGGAGCGGGATCTATTCGAATGGTCCACCCGCGGAGGCTGATGGAACTGCAACGATTCCAAGATGCACTGGGGGAGGTGTCCTTGAACCTTGATGGCCGCTGGGCTGATGATCTCGTCCAAGCATGGAACATCTTGCTGGAGAGGGCCATCGACCGGGTGGCTCCAAGGTGTCCATTGCCACTGTTTATCATCATAGGGCTCCTTGGTTTACTCAGGAGCTGCGGTGTATGAAGCATGAGGGATGGTGGTTAGAGCAACACTGGCGTTCTCGCGCTTAGTCCGATCAACTACAGCATCGGGCACATTTGCGGTCCTACTCTGTGGTCGTGAGGGTGGCAAAGAAGGAATTCTTTGCCACCCTCATAGCTGCTGCAAAGTTGCGTCCAACAGAGCTCTTCTGGGTGGTGAGGGAGCTGATCAGTCTGGCCTCCCTCAGCCTGGAGGGGAAGATATACCAGGCCTGCTGTGAGGAGTTTGTCACCTACTTTGCAGAAATCGCTCAGATTCAGCACAATTTTGGGGCCAGGATTGACGCAGAGGAAGAAGAGCTTGGGGTTATGGATGCCCCGTCTGGTCCATCTTTGTGGGATCAGTTTCAGGAAGTGATGCCGGCTGATGCCGTGGGTGTCCTGGGGTCTGTTCGGGCCACCTTTTGCAAATTAGATCCATCCATGTACTGGTTGGTGAAAGCCTCCAGGGAGACCTTGAGGCCGGTGCTGGTGGGAGTGATCGACGCCTCCCTTTGGGAGGGGAGGGTGCCAGACTGCCTCAAGGAGGCGGTGGTGCAGCCCCTGTTAAAAAACCATCTTTGGACATTGATGCACTGGTCAGTTACTGGCCTGTCTCTAATCTTCCCTTTTTAGGGAAGGTTATTGAACAGGTAGTGGCACAGCAGCTCCGGGGTCACCTGGATAGCATCAGTTTTCTAGACCCCTTTCAATCGAAGTTTTGCCCAGGGTATGGCATGGAGATTGCGTTCGTGGCCTTGGTGGACGACCTTCACCGAGAAATGGATTCAGGGTATTCAACACTACTCGTCTTGTTAGATCTCTCAGCTGCTTTTGATACAGCAGACCACGGGTTATTGCTGAGACGATTGCAGTCCCTGGAGGGTGGGGGGTGGACGGGACGCTCCTTGGATGGTTCCACTCATTCCTCTCAGGAAGGAGCCATCAGGTGGTGTTGTGGGCTGAAACATCTAGCCCCCAGGCCAGGACCTCTCTTGTGGCATACCGCGAGGTTCTATTTTGTCTCCATTATTGTTTAACATCTATATGCAACCCCTGGAGGAGGTTGTGATACGGTTTGGTGTGCATTGTCACCAATATGCTGACAATGACACCCAGTGCTGTGCATTGACACCCAGCTATACCTCTCTTTTTCAACTGATCCAGGTCCTGCAGTCTCGGTGCTTTCCCGGTGCCTGGAGGCAGTGGCTGACTGGATGCAGCGCAGAAAACTGAGGCTGAATCTCGATAAGATGGAGGTGATGTTGGTGGGTTGGGCGGCGGGGGTGGTGGCACCCCTCGTTGAGGGGGCCCACCCCCCACTGACCCCCCAGGTCCAGGGCTTGAGAGTCCTGTTGGACCCCAGCCTTCAGCTGGATTGCCAGGTAGAGGCGGTGGTGAAGGGAGCTTTTCACCAGCTACATCTTGTGCAGAGGCTCCAGTCATATGTTTCGGACTCCGACCTGGCCACCCTCATCCATGTATTCATCACCTCAAAGCTGGATTACTGCAACACACTCTACATGAGGCTGCCCATGGTGATGGTTCGGAAGCTGCAACTGGTGCAGAATGCGGCGGGCCGTCTTTTGACAGGGACGGACCGTAGGGAGCACATAATGCCACTGTTCCGAGCTCTGCACTGGTTGCCTATAGCGTTCCAAGTCCGATTCAAGGTGCTGGCTTTAACCTTTAATGCCCTACATGGCTTGGACCCCTCCTATCTGAGAGATCGTCTCACTCCTCAGGTCCTGGGGCAATCCTTGCAGTCCACCAGGGGCACCTTCTTGGAGGTCCCCCAGGTTAGCCAGGGGGCCGCAATGGAGAGGGCGTTCTCAGTGGCTGCACCGCAGTTGTGGAACTCCCTTCTGGAAGCTCAACTGGGTCCTGGGTCTGCTGGCCTTCCTCTGGGGCTGTAAGACCTGACGGTTCATCCAAGCCTTCGGGGAAGGGAGTGGGTAGGGGTGGAAGAGGGTTAGTTTGACTGTTTTTACTTTATTTAATTGGTTTTAGTTTCCTCTTTGTCTAGGTTTTTTATTGTATTTACTGTTTTATGATCTTAAAATGTAGCTGTTGTGAGTCGCCCAGAGCCGTCTGTTGATGGGAGGGGGTGGGATATAACTTTTAATATAAATAAATAAACAAGAGTACAAGTGTGGTATTGTAAGTAAATAACATATTTGAAGCGCATCTGAATGTACTACACATGGAAATCATTTCTGCAGCAGCCAAAGCTCTGGGGAGCCTGCTCATTTTTGAACAACTAATTTTCATTGTAACACACACCTCAACATAAATATCTGCATGTACAACAGAAATATGATTACTGACCAATGCACCTGGGGATAAATAGCATCTCCAAATAATAGGGGACTCCCGCTGAACAGGAGATTATAGTAATTATGTGATTGCCTGTACAACATTCAGTGAGATTTATCTGTAAAGAGATTTACTAAAGTAAACATCCAAGAGTAGTTGTGCTAAGAAGCAGCAATACTTTATCCAAAATTAACTATGAAATCTCCTTTAAGAAAAAGGCATTTCCTAAAAATTCAATATAGTGAAATTGTTTTGAAACAACAACATAGTGGTGTTTGTATGTGACCTTTGAGTGACATTTTGAGCTGTTGCCTAATGCTTGTGAAGCTTGCACAGTGCACACAGCAATAGCTGTAGTTTTTACCTACACATTCTTTTATTTAAACTATCAGCATTTTATGAATGTAAAAGTGTTCACAATTTACATTAGGACAGCAAATTGTATTGCATTTAAAAGCAATATCAACACAGAAGTCTATACAGTGCAAAATGTAAGTTCATTCAAGTTTAGAAATCTAAGTTTTGAAAAGGAGCTTCTTTACTAGTCAAGTTTGGAGCACAAAAACTGGTAGCTAGTGGGAGCCATTTGAAGGAACAAATGTTCCGAGATTGATTCTGTTGCATCAAGTTCTAAGCTTCATAGGTTATAGAAGAGTATGTGTCCCAGTTCGTTAGTCTCTCCAGGCCAAGAACAAACTTCATGGTCTCATTTTCTTTTTCTCAAAAGAACTCAAATTGCTCTTACAGGTTTAGTCAAACTAATTAAGAAGAAGGGGTCTATGCGTAATTCTGGCCCCTGGCTCCTGATTATCTTTCCCTGTACAACCTCAATGATGAGCTGCACTCTCTCTTCACTTGGAGAATACCCGAGAGGTCTCCCCTTCCATTGTTCCTAACCCCCTCTGTCCATCCCTAGGCCTGTACGTCTGGCTTTGGAGCCCTTTCCCCAGGCTCTTTCCCAGCTCTGACTTCGCCCCCATTACGCTAACCTGCGAAGTGTAGGGTTTGTTCTTCAACACCCTTATGCAGACTTTTGTGGTAGTTTTGTACCCCAGACGCATATCTACTACAATAACTCACAAGTCAGTGGCTCTCTGTCTTGGCCCTTTTAGGACACTGTCACCTGCTCCCAGGGGCACAACATACCCAAAGAACAGTGAGATAGCATTAACCATTTCTTTCCTGTGAACAAAAAGAGGCTCTGGGGTACATTTGTACCCCAAACTTAACAAATTACCATATGGGGTACAGTTGTCCTCTGGGTAGTAGTACTATGAGGATACATGGACCGCAATCAACTTTCATTTTATGTGGCAACAGAAGCTAGTATGTGTCACAGTACACACAGAAACCACCCCCCTGCAGACAGACAGACCACACACACACACACACACACACACACACACACACCCTTCTCCAAATCAATTTGCATATGTTACAAAAAAGCCACACCCACAAACCCATCCCCCTACAGACAGACAGTTTTCCACACCATCATTCCACTGGCTGTATGTGTCTTGTGGGATACATCTGTATTCTATATGACTTTAGGTCATTATGACCAAGGTTCCTTCCAGTAGTCCAAAATGGGCTCTTTTGAAATGCAAATAACTACATTCCAGGGGTGCATTTTTCAAAATTACTCCCAGTTTGCAAATACATTGATTTCAAAAACATAGTTAATGTTGTTTGAACCTTTTTGTGTTACTTTTTTAAAATAAAATGCTAGTTTTAAAATAAACGGTCATTGTTTACTGGATCTGCATTGGGGTACACGTACCCCACAAGGCAACAAACGTTGCTCTTTTCACAGGAGCACAGTAGGTCTAACAATCTGCTCAACACGCTGAACACACACATTTATGAAACCTATATAAAAATCAATTCTCTAACATAACACACGGTTTACAAATACTAAACAAGCCTGAAAGAATGACTGGATTTGAATATATCTGTGCTCAAGAACAACTGGAATCTAACCCCACCACAACCATCTGCTCAAGGCCCCGTGGGACTGAAAAAAAGTATTTAAAAAAAATTCAGTTATTTGAGCGCAGTAAGCAGAAAAAAGTTGATTTTCACAACATTCTTTTCAGAGGTTCCTCTCTGATATTCTAGCTGAAGTTCCTATATAGTATATAAATATGATATTTATTTATAGTATATAATATATATTGTATTATATACAATATAATATATAAAACCATATATTTTATCTGTGTGCATATATATATATATAAATGCACAAACACAGATAAAACAGCATCAAAATTCTTCATGTGCCGAGATCAGATTTAACTATATGAATAGGTTTCTTTTTTCTATCCATACAGTACAATCAAACATTCCCATCAGTATTAAATAAAATTAAGTCTTATAAAATCTTTTGTTTTCTAGGAGAAAAAGAATTTAGACATCCTTTGCATCAGTTGGGTTCTGATGAATAAAAGGCAGGTAAAATTCTGGGATCCTCTGTAGCATTACAGAACAAGGGTTCACAAAGAATGGCGGGGTATGTGTGTGTGCACATGCCCTGTCTCATGGATTCTGACACCAGAGATGGTGAGAGAGAAAGTCAGTTGAACAGTTCTACCAGCTAACTCTCGTGATAATTTCAACAATAACTTTTGGCAACACTGTTGCTTCAATTGCAGCAACAGAGTAGTTCTAATGCTACACTATGGCCAGGGCCCCGAGTCTTCTGCGCTCCCGCGATTCGCGCAGAATCCTGCCCTAGGCAGGATTATCGCGGAAACTGGGGAAATCCCCATGGGATTTCCCTTCCTTGGCCGTGAGCCAATCCAGGACCTGCTTTATTCAGGCCACAAGCCAATCAGTGGCTTGCACAGCCTTTATAAAGCAGGTCCCTTCCACTTACCAAGCCACTTGAGACCCCCGCTCCAGGATCACTGCTGCCGCCGAGGGACCCTATCTCCAGCCGCCGAGCAACCTGATCTGCCGCCGAGGAACCCGACCTCCAGCCGCTGCAGGATCGCTGCAGCCACCGATGAACTCCAGCCGCCGAGGGACCTGCTGCTCCAGCCGCTGCAGGATCGCCACCGCTGAGGGACTCCAGTCGCCGAGAGACCCGCTGCTTCAGCCGCTGCAGGATCGCCGCCGCCACAGAGGGACTCCAGCCACCGAGGGACCCGCTGCTCCAGCCGCTGCAGGATCACCACTGCCGAGGGACTCCAGTCGCCGAGGGACCTGATTTCTGCTGCTCCAGAGATCGACGCCTCCGCCTTGCTCAAGCCGCTTCAAGGATCAATGCCTCTGGCTTGCTCCAGCTGCTTCAGGGATCGACGCCGCTCCAGCCATGTTTGTGGGGGGGGGGTCCCGCTGCGAGCTCTGCTTTTCACCATGTGCTTGTGGGGGGGGGGGTCCCCCTGCGGGTTCTGCTTTTCACCATTGGTTTGTGGGGGGGGGCCCGCGTGGGGGCTCTT
>QEPC01015698.1:5975672-6012444 GCA_003113815.1 Sphenodon punctatus
GGGGATGCAGTGGGTGTGGGTTGAGGGTGGGGGGCATGGGGAGTGGGTTAGGGTGGATAGGGCCTACCCCCCTGGTGAGAGGAGGGGAGGTGGCCCTTGGGGAGGGTTTGGGGGACCCCCTGTGAGAGGGGGAGTCCCAGGGAGATGGGCCTTGCCTCCCGGTGATACGGGGGGGCATGGCTCAAGGGGACTCCCGGTGAGAGGGGGAGTTCCAGGGACTGGGGTGGGAGGTTGGGGTGGGTGGGTTAGGGAGGTTGGAGGTAACTCCTGTGGTGAGAGCACAGGGGGGGAGGGGCAGGGAAAGGGAGGGGTGGTCTAAGTCAGATAAGAGAAGTAGAGTTGGGTGTCAACGGCATACTGATGACACCGAACGCCAAACCTTCTCACAACCTCACCCAGCGGCTGCATATACACATTGAACAGGCGGAGGGACAGAATAGAACCTTATGGGACTCCACACAAGAGGTCCTGGGGAGACGAAGAACAGTTCCCAGCCACCACTCGCTGAGTTCTCCCAGCCAGAATGTTACCAAACCATTCAAGAACAATTCCTCCCACCCTGGCTCGGTCCCGCAAGCAAGTCACCAACATCTCAAGGTCAACGGTATCAAAAGAAGCCGAAGGATCTAACAGAATCAAAAGGGTCGACCAACCCTGATCCAATTCAGGGTGGAGGTCATCGACCAAAGTCACAAACGCAGTCACAGTGCCACAGCCCTGTGATGAAAGTCGGACTGCAAGTCAATGTCAAGTGATGATTTCTTGAGCAGAGGCCATACCACTGCCTCTTTGAACCAACCCAGCACTCTGCCCTCCCGAAGGGAGGCATTAGCCACCCCTGCCAGCAAAGGTCCCAGCGTCTCCCAGCTGACCTTAACCAGCCAGGATGGGCACAGGTCCATTTTGCAAGAGGTGGCTCTGACAGCCCCAAGAAGATCCCTTGCATCAGCGGGCAACACCCACTGAAACTGATCCCACAAAACCAGACAAGGTTTCCGTAACCTCTGGTTCTCCTATCGTAGTAAGTGCAGCGGCAAAGTCATGGTGAATACAAGCAATTTCACCTGCCAAGTAATCAACAAACATATCACAGCAGGCACTGGAAGATTCCAGTTCCAGGCGGAGGGAGGCCAGAACGACCAGTCCCTTCACCACCCGGAAAAGCTCTGCTGGATGAGATTTCCCAGATGCCATGAGGGTAGCAAAGAACCTCTTTGCTGGTCCAGGGTATGCCCCCCATCATGTGTTGGGCCGATAACTACTTGAGACAGGCCCATGGTTGCCATGGCCACCATGAACTCATACTCTGCCCTGCCAAGGCTGGCGTCGGAATGAATACTGAAGTCCCCCAAGACAAGTGTCCTTGGGGACCACAATACCACCTCCGACACCAGCTCCACTAGAGCGTGCAGGGATTCTTCCGTACAGGTAGGTGCACAGTATACTAGCAACACTCCCAATCCGTCTCCCACCAAATCAGTCACAAGATGGAGACCCTTGATACCCGACATAAGCTGCACCGGATACCTCCTAACGGACCATGAATCCCTAAAAACAATGGCTCCCCCACCCCTGGCTGATGCTGCATGGAGTACCCAGTTGGAACAAGGTCAGCCAGAATAGGCCCCAACTCAGCATCCAGTCACGTCTCCGTAATACACACAATGTCGGCTGTGTGGTCCAGGAGCACTTCCTAGACAGCTGTTGACTTATTAACAACCGACCTCGCATTCAACAGCATCAGATTCAGGCCAGGGTCCCCCTGATCATGAAGCACCTCACCGCCTGCCTGGGGGTCGTAAGGGGAACAGGGACCAGGCACCTGTCCCTATGTGGGAAAATATCCCATACTATGGGGGAGGGGGAAGAGGAAATACAAGTTAAAAAAAAAAAATCTCTATCAACCTTCATATTTCCATTGACTCAACAAAGGGTAACACTTTCTCCACCATTTTTGAACTAAAACAAATTTTATGCATGTACGAAATAAAGTATTTTAGAACAATATACAAACTGTCATACATATACTTTTTGATGTAGTAAACAATTCTTAAAGTTAAACAAGAAGAAAACCAAAATATATGATGGAAATTATTCTTATTTTCAGCATGTTTTGAAAAGAGAGAGACCTTTCTAAGCAACTGTAGAAATCCTGGCACATTTGACTAGTTCTGTAAATTAGACTTAATATGGTCTTCTCTACTCACTAATGTTGCACAGGCAGTATGTCATTTTTCTGTTTAATAGCTTCTTTGTGTGTGTCATCTGGTAGTACCAGGCTTACAATTCAATGGTCTGAACTAGAAAGTGGCACCAAAGCTCTGGCTGTCATGTGTCATAAACATTTGTTACTCCAGAAAAGAAACAGGTCAGTAACACTAGCCCAGGAACTTGCCAACACTGACTGCTTTTGTCCTAAAAGAGAATGCATGTAGAATTCCATTATTACTGTAATTGCATCTGCCATGCATCGAATGCCAGAAAAGGGGGGGGGGGGGGAGATATATAACTGCTTGTTTCAAATTCTGCTCAAACATTGTTTTTTTAATCAATTCATGAGTTCACTTTTGTCATGTAGAGTTTTCTCTTTTACAATACCTCCAATTTCAAGTTTTACAAAATTTAAATTGATCAGCATAAGCAGCCTGTATTCAGTCCTCATACAGGTAACAAACAAAAAGTTACCCACGCTAGCAGAAAGAACAAGGGAATTTGTCATGTAATCAAGTTACTTGGTATCTAAAAGGCAATAAACACAAGCTCTACAAGCATGTGAGGCTTCTCTTAGGAGAAACCGAACAGCAGCTGTTAAATTTCTCCTCCTCCCCCAAATCCTGATTTCACAGTGAGAATTTAGTATCCTGTTTTACAATGAAAGTGGGTGGCTGGCTTCTTTTTTTATTGCAGAACCTGACCCGCTTGTTTGGGAGCTCTGCAGATGAAGGCAGTTGAACACACTACAGCTGCTGAGCTCCGGAAGACAGCAAATTTAATTTTGTAATAAAATGCTGCCCTTGGTTGTTTCAAAGGTATAAAGTGTTTGTGACTTGAAAATTTATATTTGGGTGATCGCTGGGTAACTGCATCTGGTCAATACCCAAACAGCCGAGACAGCTGGGTCTGAACATTTCCTGCAGAACAGACACTTTAAAAATTGACAGCTACTGGGAGCTAATATAAACCCCCTTGCATTGTTGAATTTCAAGTCCTGATGAGACGCTACCAGAGTTCACATTTTGTTTTTCACATCATCAAGATTTGGTTTCTGGCAGGGAGAGATGTAAATAATATATGTAAACACATCTAAACACATACTGTGACAGCTCAAAAGAACTGCTGAAAACACAATAAAGTGTCCTTCCAAAAGCAGTGATGTTCTGTATCAACAACAAAAATAAAGGCATCATTTTTAAAAAACTTTTTTAAAACTTAAAAACTCTTGAAGTAAAGAAATGAACAATGTGAAACAGATTCCTACAGTAAAATACCAAGACCAATAGCTGTCAATTTCCAAAAAGAAAAAAAGAAAAAAGGGGGTTAGAAATCAAGACTAGATTCTCACAACTTTATTTACACCAGAAAATATCTTGCTGCACAAACAGACTTCCTGAATCCACAGAGGCCACTTGTGAGGTAAGATGCTGCTCAACACAAGTGGAGGTATCAGAATTAGGCCCTAAATGTGTAAGAACAGCCTGAGAATAACTTGTATCATGCAAAGTAGGATAAAATTTGGTTTAATCCTTTTTTTTTTTTTTTTCAAATCTTTATTTGCAGTCCAACAGTTGTACACTACATCATTAATTATACAATTACATCTCAAGACTATGTCTATAACAAATCAGTACATGAATATTACCTTTTTTTTTTACATACATACATACATACAAGGGCAGGGTAGAGATTTCATAACATGTCCCTGTTTCTCCTCGAGTGGTAATGTTGACAGGTCAGTGGATGAAACAGCCTTACGTTGACCACCCACTAGTGTGCAACAGAAAATTTCCCCCAGCCCCATCATATATTACAAATTATGTGCATTATGGGGGTTTACTCCTTCCTCTGAAGCATCCAGAATTCTGGATCAAAATTTTGGACTACGTGGGCCACTGGAATATTCCAGTAAAATAATTCTTCTGTTGATATAAAAAACTTTGACCTGAATATTTTCCATAGATTGATCTCTCTAGCAATGAACATTTTAGAGACACACAAAATTCAGGATAAGTAATGACCAGACAAGAAATATAGGAAAGCTACAAAAGTACTATGGATATTTACAGGAGCAAAAAATGCTGCATTCTCTAATGTTTGTCAAAATGTTTCAGTGATCCTTTAGGAAGAAGATGAAAATACAAATAGGGTGTCCTGTCTGGAGTAGAGAACAAAGACCGATTGTGACTGAATGCATCTCCTTCAAGGGCAGGGGATCTCTGCATCGCAGGCCATATAGGCCCATATGTTACTCAGTTATTTCTAGTTTATTTATAGCCTCATGTTGAGGGGAGCTCTGCCTGAATCCCTGTAGGCCCTTTACAGACCAGGGTTCCCCATATTCGAGGCTCTGTGGTCCTGTGTTTTACACCAGTGCTTCTTAGGCCACTTTTACACGGATGCCACTCACCCAGAAACACCCAGTGGATGGATGGGGGAACGTCCGTGTAAATGTCCATGAGTGGATAGGTGCGCGTGCATGACCCACGCACCGACACCCACCAACACCCACGGAGCAGCCAGGAGGGAGCTGGCATGCTCCGTGGGTGGAGATGAGCGTCCAACACCCGACCATCCGTGTAACAGCCGAAACACCCACACCCACAGGGACGGAACCGGCAGGACCGCACTGCGCCGGCGCGAGAGATCATGCACATGCCCCCACGCAGACACGCCCACCAGGGGTGACGCTGGATGTCCGGTTGGGAGCCCATAAAGGAGGACAGAAACATGACACAGGTGCGCCGGCTCCCACGATGGCCAGGAGGAAAGCCCTCGACAAGACCAAGGGAGTCAGCGCCACCTCACAGGCGGGACGAAGCCGGGTGAGCACGGGGACCCAGGGGGTGGGGGGCAGGTCCCGGCCTGCCTGTGGAAGGGGGGGTCCCGGCCAGCCGGTGCAGGGGGGCGGTTCTGGCCAGCCAGTGCAGCGGGGGGGAACGCGGCACGGCTAACCACAGCACACATCTCCCGGCACAGGGCCGAGGGCACACAGCAGCCGCAGCACCAACCGCTGAACCCGAGCCAAGCACAGCCACAGGGCACGGCCAGAGGAGCAGCAGCGAGCCAGCGACAGCAAGGTGAGAGCGAGGGGACCCCCCCGAACCAGGGACAGGAGGGCCCGCCCCAGCACCAGCACCAGAGCCGAGGGAACACAGGACATGTGGCAGCCGGCTAACCCATGTCCCCATCCTCCCAGGAGAGCATCCAGCCTACTGAGCACCACACCACCGGGGAGATGGCCAAGGAAGGCCCCCCTGACAGTCAGGTAAACAGAAGGTCACCCCAGGGGGGAGATGGGAGGGGAGGCCCCCATGGGGGCATGGAGGGGGGCAACGGGATAGAGAGTAACCCCAATGCAATACCCCCTACAGGATACAACCATTTCCACAGCTACCACAGCCACCGGGCGGGCCCCATACCGCCAAGCTGGAGAGCCCCCCACATGCGGGCCCCAAAATGGGACTTCATATGTGTGTGGGGTTCTGAAAGGGTCCAGCACGACCTGGTCACAGCTACAAGGCCAGATAGGTCTATGAAGCCATCACCCAGGAGATGCAGCGGCAGGGTACAATAGGAATGTCACCCAGTGCATGCAGCAGGCAAAGGACTTGAGATCCAGATATAAACATATCAAGGACAACAATCTCAAGTCCGGCCGTGCCATGCGCACAGCCAAGTTCCAAGAGGAGCTGGACAAGTTCCTCTGCATGGATGGTAACATAGTGGCCGCCCGCACACACGGCAGCGCCTTCGCCAGGGGCAGATGGAGGGCCACCGCACAACCCCGCCTGCCGGACCCCCCGGAGCAGGGGGGGAAGGGAACGCTGCCCCCAACGAGACCAGCCAGGAAGCGGGAGGGCAGGGCCCCATCCAACAGAGGGTGGAGGCGCCCCGGGGATCCGACCACAGTAACACACCCTCAGCGTGCATCCACAAAACCCACAGGCTGCCCAGCCACGGGGAAGGGAGGCACGTGCGGAGCAAGCAGAGACGGCCCCCAGGAGACAGAGAAACAGGTTCCAGGTACAACCAGCCCAGCGGGTCCAGGGTGGAGGAGGCCCTGGGGAGTCTCAGCAACCGGGGCCATGGCCTGGTTGCCACTAAACGGTAATGGGTCCCTGTTCCCATTGCAGCTCAAGGCTGCCTGGAGGTGCATGAGGTGGAGGTTGCAGAGGAGGTGGACGAGGAGGGGCTGGCTGCGCCCCCGCTACCTGGTGAGGCACACCGCCCAAGGGGCCACAGGGTGGCATGGCCCGGCAGCGGCCGGTCATACAGGCTGGGGAGGGTGGCCCCCGGAGCCACGCACCCAACACCAGAACAGGGATCCCCATGCCACACTACTCCATGGGACACCCCACCAGAGGGGCACACCACCCCCGGGGGCCGCAGGGCTGTGGTTGGGGGGGGGAGACCAGCCAGGACCCCACTAGGGTGCCAGGGAACACACACCCAGGGAAAGGGACACAGAGAGGAGGCCGGGGGGGCAGTAGATGGACGCAGGGGGTGTACAGCTGCAGGGTGCCGGGAGCACAGGAGGTTCAGGGTGGAAGGCTGTAGAGAATGCCCCAGCATGCCACTAGCACCGTGGGAACGCACACACACACACACCACCCGCACCCTACAGAGGTCGGGAGGAGGGAACATATGGGAGTGGTGGTGGTGGTGGGCCCCACATAACGCAGGACAGTCACAGGCCTTACCAGCAGTGAGCCCCAGCGGGGGGGGGACCCCACATGATGGCGGGGCAGTGGGGGACCACATGGGAAGAACATGGCAGAGCACCAAGAACACAGGGGCTGCCCCTGTGACACCCCGGGAACTGCGGTAGGGGGCAGTGCTGCATACCGGCCAGGCATACTAACACAGGATGCAACCTCTCCTTCACAGAACAGCAACCCGCTCGTGCAAGGGGTGCAGCTGCCGACAGCATGGAGAGGAATCGGGAGATGCAGGCCAGGAACCGGCAGCGGAGGGAGGACCTGGGCAGGAAGCTGCTCGAGGAATCTAGACCGTTAGCCAAGGTGCACTCCCAGGAGCTCGTACTCACGAGGGAGCTCCTAAGAGGGGAGGGGGGGGGAGGACCAGGAGATCCTGGTGGCTATGATGACCTGGTCCCACACCGAGCACCTCTGGGACAGGCACCAGGCTGCCGCCCTCCACCGTGAGCAGCGGCATGACAGGGCGGAGGCAGTTCATGTCTGTGCCAGGCTGGAGGGTCAGGCCGCAAGGGTCATGGACCTGATGGGGGAGACGGTGTTGGCCCTGCGGTGGGACCCCCAGCACAACAGGGTCCTCCAGGCCACGGACAGAAGAATGGCAGCCGACATACACCACGGCGCCCACCCACTGGTGCAGGTGCCCCTCCCCGCACTTCGGCTAACCGTGGTTCCCCCAGCAGCATCCCTTCCTGGTCCTGGTCCAAAGGGTCACCCTCCCCCTCCTGGTCCTGGTCCAAAGGGTCACCCTCCCCCTCATAGGTCCACACGAGCTGCAGGTGGGGCTACCCTTCCAGTCTGCTCCCCCCGGCTGCAACACTGACCCCTCCACCATGAAGCTATGCCCCCCTCCCCAGGATTCGGCACCCCAGGATGACCAACCACCAGTGGCCTCTGCCTCATCCCCTCAGGTAAAGCCGCTGCACCCCTGCCCCCTTGGGGGGGGGCTCTACCCCATGGTGGGCCAGGAGGTGATGGGGGGCCCATAGGCCGCACCTGGGACACCCAGTGGGCTAGGCACTGGCGTGGGAAGGAGCCAAGAGCACATGTGGAATGCTTACCCCACACTTGTTGTTCCTCGCAGGGACCTGCACCAGAGGCCAGTGTGGAGTGGGCAGTGGATGACAGGGAGCCCGGGCTGTCCAGTCGGCGATCGCTGCGCTTGGCGGCAGAAAGGACCCGCTGAGCTGGAAGCCCCGGTGGTGCAGCCAAGCAAGGACGAGGGCGCCCCCGAAGATAGACCCCCTCATCCCATTGTACAGTTCTCCCTCAAATAAAAATGCTGCACATGTACCTCCATATCGCTTCCTCTGTCCCGGGACCAGTGGGTGGGGGGGGCTGGCAGGGGGGCACCCAGGGTGAGGTTGTGGTACAATGCAGCCCCAGCCAATGGGGCCAGGGGGCTGCCCACTGAGGACGCAGGCAGTAGTGGTGCATGGAATGAGTGCATGGTTACCCTGCACAGGCAGGCCGGCAAGTGGTGGCATGCAGGACATTGCGCAGCCTTCGCACCCCGCGGTTGTCAGCAAGGAAGGGCTCTCACACCCAGGCAACCCACTGGACCCGTTCCCAGGACCCCCTTGCCCACACAAGGCATGGAGGCAAGGTTGGATGTCATGAGTACCACCCAGGTTTATTTATGGGGTTCACAGGTTTGTGGGCTGGGGTGTGGGTCGGGCACAGCCCCATCATCTGCCGCCTGGGCAACAATGCAGCAGCAGAGGGCGTCCCTGTTCTCCTCGGAGATGCGCCGGAACGCCCGGCACTGGGCATGTTGGTACATGGGCACGGGGCCTGCCCTCTGTACAAGTGGTGGGTGTCCAGGGCAGTGCCTCCGGTCTCACATACTTGTGCAGGATGCATGCTGCCAGGACAAGGATGGGGGCGTGGTCTAAGTCGAACTGGCTCCTGTTCATCAAGAGGCGCCAGCGCATCTTCAGATGACCGAAGGTCCGTTCCACCACGCTGCGTGCTGACAGGCGCTCGTTGAACAGGCGGTGGTCAGGGTTGCATGCCACTGCGTAGGCCCTCATGAGCTATGGTCTGAGTGGGTAGGCGGGGTCCCCTATCACAACAGGGGCCATGGGAACGCCCCTATCATGTGGTACAGGTTGGGGGGCGATCTCCCCGTCGAACACGCGAGCATAGAACGGAGACACATGCAGTATATGCGCATCATGGCTTCGCCCCGACTGGCCCGTGTACACATCAATAAAGAGGCCCCTGTGATCCACGACGGTCTTCAGACTGATGGAGGCCTGCTTCCTATTCATGTAGTCAATCTTTGTGTGGGGGGGGGCATATGATGGGAATCTGGGTGCTGTCGATCGCCCCAATGCAACAGGGGAACCCCAGCTCCTCAAAGTTGTGTATCACGTCCTCAGGATCGCACAGCTGGATGACCTGCTCGAGGAGGAGCTCCACGATCAGGTCATACACATCATGGAGGGTCCTGTTCACGGTGGCTGTCCCCACCCCAAACTGCTCCCCCATGCTCCTGCACGAATCAGGGATGGCCAGC
The DNA here is from genome assembly GCA_003113815.1 of Sphenodon punctatus. NCBI lineage: Eukaryota > Metazoa > Chordata > Lepidosauria > Sphenodontia > Sphenodontidae > Sphenodon > Sphenodon punctatus. Next base: position 5,985,126 of record QEPC01015698.1, read on the forward strand.
CGCCACACCGCCATGGTTACTCGCATCCCTGGCGACAGCGGGTAGCACATGTTGGTCTCCCGCCTCCGTAGATGGGGGTTCAGGAGCTCCCCTAACCGGGTCAGGAGGGAGCGGTCCACTCCTAATCCATCCAGGTGGCCAGCATGTTCTCCCACCAGTCGTTCGTGCGGGAACAGGTCCAGTGCCGTCGCAGGGTTAGAAGGGTCACGCGGTTCCCGTACACTTTCAGGGGCCGCCAGGCCAGGCCAAGCTGGGTGATGGGACACTGCGGTGCCCAATATGCCATGGCGATGAGCAGCAGTCCGCCACATCCATTGCACTGTCGCCGCCTTCCACAGGTTCACTGCCCTCCAACGCCGTTCCCCCTGGAGGACATAGCTGCGCCCTGGCAGGAGTAGCTGTGCCATCTGCTGGACCAGCATGCACAGCAGCATGTAACCAGCGCCCAAGATGCTCAACAGCACGGCCGTGGGCTGAGGGGGCTCATCCTCGGGCAGCATGGTTCCACGGATCCCCACTCCCGGGAAACCCCCGATGGCAATGGGAATGAAAGAATGAATTTTATTATTGGCACTAGCTACCGCTATGGCCAGTAAAAAAAAAACAAGATACACAACAAGAAACAAGGTACACAGCATATAAATGCTTATTATACATAGATAAATAGGTAACAGCGCCAAACTGTATCTTATTAAATTGTTAAAACCTTAGGGGTTTTCCCCCTTTTGTCCCAATCCCAACAGGGTTTAACAGTTAAAATAAATAAATAAATAAATAAATAATAATATAAGTCAAAAATGACCACCCCCACCTATAGGACACACACTCCTATTCGTAACAAAGGCTAATCGCCTCGGACCCAAACCTGATTCACTAGACACACACTAGCCTAAATCCCAGATGCCGATAATAAGGCCCCTCAGTTGGCTGGGATTTACTCATAAGCACCACATTTTACTTCTAATAACTGCCTTCTGCGCCTGAGGCTCCCTCTGCAATAATGACATTCCTACTAAGAGAGTGCTTCTCATCATTTACCTTTTAAGACGGCCCCCTCCTATATCACACTGACTTATTTCTAAGGTTAGAACCGCCCGGTCACTACTCCCTACCCATAAATCAGGACGGTCCATTCTTCAGGGCCATAACTCGGCTACCAAAAACTGCCACCACCAATGTCAATTTAGATGCCCTATAGCTCAAACAAACACTATATCTGTTCAGCTGTGGGGAGGTATCCAACACCTCCCTTAGAGCTGCCAACATCTCTCCTCTAAATCCCTCATACCGGGGGCAAGCAAACAAAATATGATTATTAGAATCAAGCTCCCGTGAGGGGCAGAATTTACAAGTTCTTTCCTACCAGGGAATTCCAAGATATCGGCCTTCTAACAACCTCGAGGGAAATACCCCCACTCGTAGGCGGGTAAAGGCCCGCCTTAGTGTAAAGTTTGACCAGGCTATCAAATAACTAGATTCCAAAGGGCACCCCCTAGGTGGATTATACAGGGGATTTACCCTTTGGGATTGTAACAGCCCGGCATCAATCTGGATCTGTTGGTCTCCCAGTCTTTGTTTCACCCGCTTGACTCCAAGCTCTGCCAGGTGATCAGGCAGAAATCCCAACTTCCCCAAGAGGATTCCCACTTGCATCAGCCAGGGGGCCAACATATCAGCGGCTCGAATCTCCCCCAGCAATGAGCCGTCATCCGGGGGAAGAGTTACCACTCGCAGCCAGTACTTAATAATGCCCTGGACTGCAAGCAGCCTGACAGGGGGGCATCCCGTCTCCAGACGTAAGAAAATCTGGGGGGTCCCGCGGGGAACTCCCAATAAGGCCCTTAGAAACCTGTTCTGTAGAAATTCAAGCTGTTCCAGGTAGTCCAGTCCCCAAGCCGCAAAGGCATACAATAGTTGGCCGATCACCTTAGCACGAAACAGCCTCAAGGCTGGCAGTATTAATTTCCCCCCCTTCCCATAGTAGAACCCACGAATGGCCCCAGCCGACTGCTTGGCCCGGATTTTTACCTGGGTCCACTGTGCCCCCCAAGAGGGGATACTTGAGAAGACAACACCCAGGTACTTAAAGTTAGAAACCTGGGAGATCTGGTGGCCATTAATTTGCCACTTATGAAGTTTAAGACCCCGCCCCTTGCCTACCACTAGCACCTTGGTCTTCTCATAATTAAGGCTGAGGCCCTCCCTTAAACAGTAATCCCTGACCTGGAGCATGGCACGGCGCAAACCCACCTGAGAGCGAGAAATAAGCACCGTATCGTCGGCGTACAATAAGGATGTAATTCGCTTGCCATTGATAACGGGAGGGTGAGAATTTATTTTAGCTACAAAGTCTGGGAGGTCGTTCAAGTAAAGGTTAAACAGAGTTGGGGCCAGTAAACAACCCTGCCTAACCCCCCTGGCTACCTTAATCCTTTGAGTTAACACTCCCTCCCTGGAACATCTAACCTGGAGGGTGTTATTTTCGTGCATTTTCATGATTAGAAACAACAATCTCGGGTCGATGTTATACTCCTTATAGCCCACAGCCTGTTTCTATTGATGGAATCAAAGGCCATCCTTAGATCTATAAAACATAAGTATGCCTTCAGGCCCTGGCTCAAGATCTTCCCACGAGAGGGCTAACACGTGATCCACTGTAGTGCGGGTCTTCTGGAATCCTATCTGCTCAAAATTGATTATCTGATCATCTTCTAACCATTTCTGGAGCCTCACCAATAATAGCCTTGAGTAGAGCTTCCCTACAATACTAAGGAGGCTTACTGGACGATAATTTTCTGGGGCACCTGGATCACCTTTTTTATATATCGGGGCAATAATGCTGTTAGCCCAAGATTTGGGCATCTTACCCGTCGCATTTATAGTGGTGAAGACAGGAGTCAACAACTCGGCCCACCAGTCCGGGGCTTCGTTCAGGAGTTCTGCTGTAACCAAATCGGCACCAGGGGCTTTCCCACTTTTTAATTGCAGGATCAAATCCCTCACCTCCTGTGTTTGTACCGGAGGCCATTGAGGATATCTGGCAGATTCTTCCAAAGGGATGTGGAGAAAGGAAGAGGCTACGTCCTTATAGACATCCTCATAAAACCTTTCTCATATCCCCGCAGAAATCACCACCGAACATCTAGATGCCTCCCCCTGCCTAAACTGTCGAATTAAGCCCCAGAAACGTTTAGAATCATTACCTGCTGCCTGTTGCAAGCGAACCCACTGTTGCCTCTGAAAACGGAGGTTACTTACCAGTAACTCTGTTCTTCGAGAGAGCTCCGCGTATTCTCACTCTTGGGATTTACTTCCTGCTCCGCAGGTACCGGAAAACCTCTCGTCAGCAGTATCCAGGCAGATTACGCCTGGAAAAGACTAGAATATGGTGAGGGCTCCGCCCCCTCCACTCCCCCTCCCATCCCGAGAAAAGCGCGGGCCCGCATCACGAGGGATGGAAGGATAAATAGGGGGAGGAGCCCTCACCGCCTCAGTTCCTTCCAACCCAGCCTGGAAGACCTGGTATGTCCATCCACGACTGAGGGGAAGGTGGGCGGGATGTGAGAATACGCGGAGCTCTCTCGAAGAACAGAGTTACTGGTAAGTAACCTCCGTTTCTTCTTCGAGGATCTCCGCGATTCTCACTCTTGGGAGAGTAATAAGCAGTTCTAGTTATCTCACCTCAAGGAGGAGGGAGTCGAGGATGATCACTCAAGAAGGAGTCCAACACTGCTCTCCCCACCTGGGAATCTGCTCTGGCCGCCAGGTCCAAAGAGTAATGTCTTGTAAACGTATGGACAGACGCCCATGTGGCAGCCCTACAGATATCAGACAATTTTATCCCTTGGAAGTTCGCCAACGAAGCGGCAGTGGCTCTAGTAGAATGAGCCCTCAAACCTGCAGGCGGAACCTTGTCTGCTAAGGCATAACATTTCTGTATGCACAACAAAATCCACTTTGAAAGTCTCTGTGTGGAAAGCTTGACTCCAATCCTTTGACCCCCATATGAAATGAATAGGGAATCACACGCTCTTATCGATTTGGTTCTATCGATGTAGAAAGCCAGAGTTCTTTTAACGTCTAACGTATGCAACATTTGTTCCTCAACAGAGGTATGAGGCTTAGGAAAGAAAACTGGTAGAGAGATAGTCTGGTTAAGATGAAAACTGGAAATTACTTTGGGCACAAAAGAGGGATCAATTCGCAGATCAACTTTATCCCTATGGAACAGTATATACGGAGGTGAAGCTCTAAGGGCTGTGAGCTCACTCACCCTCCTAGCTGAGGTAATAGCTACTAAAAACGCCGTTTTAATAGACAAATTCTCCATGCTACAAGAAGCTAAGGGTTCGAAAGGGGGAGACATTAACTTAGACAGCACAAGATTCAAGTCCCACTGAGGGGCAGGTCTTGACCTCTGAGGAAAAGTGTTCCTTAGTCCTTTCCAAAACGACCTCATTAATTTGTGTGAAAAAAGAGTTCCACTGTCATCTGGTTGCAAACGTGAAGAAAGAGCTGCCAGATGAACTTTTATGGAAGCCAAAGACAAATGCAACTTCTGCAGATTCAGAAGATAGAGAAAGACATGGTTCATGTCCAAAGTTTGCAACGAGATGGACTGCGTAGTACACCAGCTACAGAATCGTCTCCACTTCAGTTGATAACATTTGCGGGTTGAAGGTCTTCTTGCATTTAGAAGTATTTCTGAAACCTCCGGCGGTAAATTGCTCATTGGGGTAGAATCAACCAAGCGGAGAGGTGGAGCATCTGTAGATCGTGGTGAAGAATTTCCCCCCGTTCTCGGGAGAGCAGATCGTAGATCACCGGAAGCCTCTTGATTTGTGTCGCCATTCCCAGTAGGGTTTGGAACCAGGTTTGGCGGGGCCAAAAAGGAGCAATCAGGATGAGATGAGCTCTGTCCGTCCTGACTTTGCACAATACTCTGTGAATGAGGGGAAATGGTGGAAACGCATAAAGGAATGTCCCGTGCCAAGAGATGGCAAAGGCGTCCGATATCGATTCTGGTGCCATACCTGCTCGGCTGCAGAATCTCGGTAGTTTGGCGTTCTTCTGTGATGCGAACAAGTCTATCACTGGAGTTCCCCAGTCTCGAAATATGTCTGTCAAGACCTCTTCTTTCAGTGACCATTCGTGTTGGTCCGTTGACTTGCGACTGAGGTAATCCGCCCTCGAGTTGTCGTGTCCTGCCAAGTGAATGGCGTGCACATGTATGTCGTGATCTATACACCAGTGCCAGATGGTCTCTGCTTCCTTTGACAAACGGGTGGAATGTGCTCCCCCTTGTTTGTTTACATACCACATGGCTGTGGTATTGTCTGTTACGATTTGAATGTTCTGACCCTTGATACGGGGAAGCAAGGCCTTCAATGCCCAACGTATGGCTCGCAGTTCTAACATGTTGATGTGCAGGTGTGTCTCCTCTTGAGACCAGAGACCATGCACTTTGATGTCCTCTATGTGCGCACCCCATCCAGTCAGGGATGCGTCTGTTGTAATGACCCCCCGGGTGCTGGGAGTATCGAAGGGCACCCCCTTTAGAACGTGCTCTGCATTTGCCCACCACTGTAGGTTTAGAAGAAGTTCCTTCGTTATGCAAAGTTTCATGTTGAGGGGATGGATGGCGGGCGCGTAATTGCTGGCTAGCCATTGTTGTAGGGGTCTCATGTGCAGGCGTGCATGTGGTGTTACCATCGTCGTGGAAGCCATTAGTCCTTGTAAGTGCAGGAAAAAACGAACTGGCTTGGTGGGATGCGACTGGAGAATGCCTAATGCATGTCGTATGGCGACAAGTCTCTCCTTTGGAAGGTACGCTTTCGCGTGTCTGGTGTCCAAGATTGCCCCTATAAAGGGTAGTCGTTGTGTCGGGTGCACGTGTGACTTTGCCAAGTTGAGAACAAACCCCAGGTCCCTGAGGAGTGACATAGTTAGCTCCACGTGTTTCACAAGCTCTTGTCGCGACCTCGCCGCCAACAGCCAATCGTCTAGATACGGGAAGATTCTGACACCTTGCCTTCTCAGATAGGCTGCTACGACAGCCACGCATTTGGTGAACACGCGTGGTGCTGTGGACAGTCCGAAAGGAAGGACCCGGTACTGGAAGAGAAGGTCCCCTGCAACGAATCGCAAGAATTTACGGTGAGAGGGGCGTATTGAGATGTGGAAATAGGCGTCTTTGAGATCAAGGGAGGCCAACCAGTCGCCTTGCTGTAAGCCCATGAAAATGACCGGTAAGGAGGTCATACGAAATCTAAACCTTTTAACGAATTTGTTGAGATATCTCAGGTCCAGTATGGGTCTAGACCCCTTATCTTTTTTGGGGACCACAAAAAACCTAGAGTAGAATCCAGAACTCTGTTCATCTCTAGGAATGAGTTCGACAGCACCCTTGTCGATGAGTTTTTGAATTTCAACTAGTATTTGAGTAGAGGGGGGGGGAGCCCCAGGGGGGCAGGATGAGAGGGGAGGGGTGGTGTGGAACTGTATGGCATACCCCAATTGTACTATCTCTCTGACCCAGCGGTCAGACGAGATGGCTTCCCATACGTGCAGGTAAGGTAAAAGGCGGTCCTGGAATGAGGGATTATCCTCAGTATCTCCCTTGATCAAAGTGTTATCAAAAACGTGATTTCGCCTGTTGTCCAGACGACGAACTAGGAGAGGGTTTACCCCTGCCCCTTTGCCTGCCAAATGTTTTGCGCTGTTGAGCACCCTGTTGCTGATAATTGGATTGATTGTGTTGCTGGAATCTTTTACCAGCTTGGAAACTATAATTTTGGTAGGGTGTTCTTCTGGATGCGAAAGCATAGCCCTGTGTAAAGGACTTTTTATGTATAGCCCTGACTACACCCGTGGATCTTGCCATTTGATTCATCTCCTTGATCTTTTTTAGAGTGTCATCGGTAGATGCAGAGAAAAGGCCCTCACAATCGAACGACAAATCCTCTATTCTTGTTTTGTTCTCTTGGGTGAGCGCCGTAGAGCGAAGCCAAGCATGTCTGCGAAGTGCTATGGCCGAGGCCATACCTCTGGCATTGGCATCTGCCACATGCATATTAGCTGTCAACTGAAATTGGGCCATTTGCATGCCCTCTTTCTGTAGTGCAGCCAGCTGGTTGGGGTCCGCTGTAGTACTGATCTTAGACCACAACCAGTGCTGGTAGCCGCACATGGCCGAAGCATAGTTGGCAATTCTAAAGGACAGAGAGTCCGAAGAAAACACCTTCCTGCCAATCACATCCAGCCTCCTTCCTTCCCTATCTGCCGGGGAAGTTTGAATTCCCCCCGCCCTGGATCGTACGGAGGCAGCCGCTATCACTAAGGAATTGGGAGGAGGATGGCTGTGAAAGATTTGCGCCCCCTCTTTGGGCACAGAATACAAGGAGTCTGCCAATTTGTTGGTGGGAGCGACAGAGGCCGGCTTCGCCCACAGCACTGTAGCAGGGTCCAGCAACTGGTCTAGCAAGGGCAGAGTTACATGACCAGACTCCCCTGACCCCAGTATGCCAAAGATGGGTCCCATCTGGGCCTTCTTAACCACCCTCGTGGGCAGTTTAGGGAGAGAGGATGCCATTCTCCTTAACATTGCTTGGAATGCCTTAGAATCCTCGGTGGCCAGTGATATATTAGCGTCCGATATGGCATCAGGAGGTGGTGGGGAGATGGTCTCGTCCTCCTCCAGCGATGGAGATGAAGATGAGGACGATCGTGATGCCGACGCCCCCGGGGAAGCCATCCGGGGTACCGTCGGTACCGTAGGTACCGTGTCCTCCCTATGGGTCCCTAACAGGGAGGTCAGAAGCTGCGTAGCCCCCAATGGTTCTAACCTCATTCCGGGCCCGGAATCAAGCGTCTCGGTACCGATGGTTCCGAGGTCCAAAGGTGCCTGCACCGACCCCGTCTCCGACGGTGGGGGACGCGATATGGTAGCCGACGGTGCCGCTCTAGGTGGAGCCGGAGGCACATAGAGGTGCTCCCGTGCCGGAAGTGCAGGGTACTCGAAGTCGTGCGCATACGAAGGAGGACTGCGCGACTGGTACCGATAGTCCCGGCTATAGTTATAGCCCTGATGTCCGTGCCTCGGTGAGCAGCACGAGCAGGGTGAGCGCGATCAGCGCTCCACGTGGTACCGGAGAGGTGTGCGTTCATGCCGGTATCTGGGTGATCGGGATCGGGAATGGTAGTGCGGAGATCTGGAGCGAGACTCTCTGCGCACCGTCGGTACCATCAGTAGGAGAGGTGGTACCGCTCGAGACAGCGGAGTCGGCGGTGCCATCCCCCTCGTCGATCCCGACGGTCGTGGGGATTGCTGCCCTGTCGTCACCGTCGGTGTCGCCGGTGCCGGCTCTCGTGCCGAGCTTTTCTTTCTCTTTTTCTTTTTATCCGCACTCTTAGTGCCCCGTTCAGAAGAGTGCGCGACGCCTCGCGCACCTGGTCCCTCGGTACCGCTACCCATCATGCATCTAGGGCTGGACGCGTGTGTAGCTGTGCTGCCCTCCGCGGAGCGGCCGGTACCGGCAGTCTGTATATCAAGCGGCCCCTCGGTCCCGAGTTCGCCGGTGCGAGCGGTACCAGTAATCGGACTTGCCCTCTGTCTGGGCGGTACCGTCGGTGCCGTTGGAGCCGGAATTTCCATCGGCCCGGAGTGCCGGGCGGGGAGCCTCAGGGGCCCCTCTTCACCGCCCTCTAGTGCCCTTTTTGTTAAAATGTCCTGGAGCCTTAGCGCCCTAGCTCGCTTAGCTCTGTTCGAGAGCACCGAGCAGGCCCCGCAGGTCCGAGTATTGTGACCTTCACCCAAACAAGTTAGGCAACGCTCATGCTGGTCGCTAACTGACAGGGTAGCCGGGCAAGTGCCACAGCGTTTAAAGCCCGGCTGTTTGGGCATTCCGTTCTCCCCGGAGGGCGCAACGGCCCGGGGAACGTCCCACGGGTAGGGCAGCACTCGTTACTCACAACGTTCTTTTTATTTAGTGTTCTTTTTCTAATCTTCTTTCTAATCTTCTTTACTGACAACACGCTGAAAAGCACTGAGAAGTCTTCCAACGCCACGCGGTTGGAAGGAACTGAGGCGGTGGGGGCTCCTCCCCCTATTTATACTTCCATCCCTCGTGATGCGGGCCCGCGCTTTTCTCGGGATGGGAGGGGGAGTGGAGGGGGCGGAGCCCTCACCATATTCTAGTCTTTTCCAGGCGTAATCTGCCTGGATACTGCTGACGAGAGGTTTTCCGGTACCTGCGGAGCAGGAAGTAAATCCCAAGAGTGAGAATCGCGGAGATCCTCGAAGAAGAACTTAATTTTCTTTGTCATGGTCAAATGACGATAACATGTCCGTGCTGCTATCAGGGCATTCCTAGCATCTACAGATGGGTGGTAGCTTAGCTGTTTAGCCTTCCCTCTCAAAATACGCCGTTGTACATAGCAGAACCAACCCAAGGTTCTCCCGAAGCCATAACGTGTCAACCCCTTAGGGATTAACAAGGGTGTCAGCTGAGCCAAAATCTGCTCAAACCCTCCCACTGCATCCAGACCCCCCAAGCTGATCTGCTGGAAAAGACTATCCAGCACCGGATCCGAAATATAAACCCAAAATTGTTGGGCAAGACGATCAGACCAGTAGGGTCTCTTATAAACAGAGGTTGCTCCTGATGGAAGTAGGGAGGGGCCTGACCTCTCCTCCAGAACCCTACGTGGGGGGTTTGGACAAGGCCCCAATGATAGTATTAAAGTAAGATGGGGCGTCTCCGTAGTGGGGCAAATATCCAGTCTCTGGACTCTCGGAAAGAGAGCAGGAGAAACCAGAAAGTAGTCTATCGTACTGGACCCTCGGTGAGAATGGAATATATAGTGGCCTTCTCCCTCCCCCTCTAATCTCCCATTAAGCACAACTAGCTCCAGTTCCTCAACCAACTGCTTAAAGACCCTGGCATTGGTGTTTTCGGTTCTGTCAAGGGAATTTCGAGGGGGGACCTGAAGGGAACTTAAACTAGTCCACCCACAAGGGAGACCCAGCCAGTCCCCTGTTCTTGCATTAAAGTCTCCCCCCAAGATCAAAGCAACTCCTGGATACATGCCGTTTGAACCTCACTTATAATTGCCTCCCAAATATCCGTACAGAAATAATTAGATAAAACCGGCGGGATGTAAACGTTCCCAATCAACAAACCCTCCCCTGAGAGGAACATACAGTAATAAAGGGCAAAGTAAGATTCATATTTATTTATTAATTTAAAAGAAACTGGGTTTAATGAGCAAGGGGCCAAAAAGGCCAAACCCCCACTTGCTCTCCCAAACGCCCTAACTGCCTTGGCGGGAACTGAGTGCACTCTCATGCCCCTAGCTTGAATATCCTCTAGGGCCCAGGTTTCTTGAAACACACAGATATCAGTTATTTGGAATAGACGGGGAAGATCTTCATTCAACTGGCGGGCCTGCCAACCCGAGATATTCCGTGAGGCAATTTTTAAGGAGGCACTTGGTAATTGTCATAAAGGGGCCTCCGGGTGACCCGGCAACATCAACTGACCATTCCCGGCTACTGTCTTCTGAGTACTAACCTCTGTGACTGTATTATCTGCAGAGGCGAAAATCAAGTCCAGGGCTGCCTTAGATGGCACCAAGTTCCCAAGTAACATGGGAGATAGAGGTTGGGGTTGGGGGGCCATACTTCCAGGATCATTGAAGGTTCTGTCCCATGACTGGGGAACTGATCTTAAAATTGAATCCCTGGCCCCCTCCCCTGAATCTCCAACCCTAACCAGGGTACTTTCCGAGTTAATAGTTATGGGATCCTTAGAAAGACCCATAACTCTTCCCCCTCCCCTCCCCCCCCCCGAGCTCGGACACGTTATTAAGGGTCGCTCTCTGCGAGCGGGAAATGGGGAGGCAATTAAACATTTGCTGCGAATTACCCCTGTGGGTGGGGATGGAAGATTTCTTTTTATATAAATCCAGATAACCCCTAACCTTAGTAGACAAAGCCCCGGATTTAAGTTGAGCCAGCTGTAAACACAGAGAGTCGAGCCTAGACAGCATACTATTCCCCGAACAATCCACACTCGGGGGTACCCCTAGATTACTAAGTGGTTTAACAGATTTTTCAGGGGATTGGGCCTCGACCTGGATTCCTACCGTGATGACCTCCATAGCATCCCTGCCTTCCCCTAGGAGCGGAGGCGAATTAGAGTCCATTGCTTCCCCAATTACTTCCCTTAGGGGCTGATGGTTGAGAGGGGGAAAACCTGCCTGTGGGGTCAAATTACCTTCACTTCTACCAGGCACTGGATTCTTCTGGTCAACGAAACTCATACCGGTTTGCGTAACCTTATCCTCCAATACCTGAGGGGACTGTCCCCCCACCTGAACTAACTGACCTAAACTAGTTCGAAATGCCCTGGATAAAAAGACCGATCTCCCCTCCAGGGAATGTCTCACCTCCCAGATTGCTATTGCTATTTCGGGTGAGGCAAAGGTAATATTAATTACCTGTCTGTCCCTAGACATTATCAGATGATCCACAGCCTGAATATGGGCTCTAGTAATTGGGAGGTGCCTTTGGACAGGAAAATTTACCAGCAGCCTAAGGTGCTCTGCTGCATCTAATATCGTATTCCATAAGGGAGGATGACTGCCATATAATGGCAAAATGGTGAAGATTAGATTAGAAGGTAAAAGGCTATAAGGGACAACTTGGTTAGATGGTAACACAGGGGAACCGCGGCAAAGGGGGTTTGAGGAATTCCTCTCCCCTAGCCGTATATTCCCTATGGCCTCATCCGGAGGAAGACTCCGCAAGGCCAAAGCCTTTACCCCAGGGGCAGGCTCCTTGCTCCCAGAGGGTCGGAGTAACCCTGTACCACCCTGGATCCCTTGCCGGGGGTTGTTCTCCAGGGGCCTGGCCAGGAGTACCACCAGGTCAAGCTTTTCATGTATCTGCTGAACTTGGGAGCACATAAATTTTATCGATTCAGCAGTAACCCTCACATGTGTAGACAAGAAGTCAATCAAAAAGTCGCCACCCAGACAACCTCTAGAATCTAGAGCAGCTTGTGAGGGCGACAGACTCCTTTCCCGATTACTAGCAGGGGTTGAATGTCTTGAGGATACCGCAAGTTTCCCATATGAAATATGTGCAATTTGGCGGCAGAAGGAGGCTTCCGTAATGGAATCGTTATCCTGAAAAGACTCAGTCACTTTACGGGAGAAAAAGGAGTCCAACCTACGTTGCTTCTGGATCTTACTACCCACAGGCGGAGAGACTGCAGAGGATTCTGGACATGGCCTTTTACTGGAAGCCATGGAAAAAGGTTATGCTAACCATTAACATCCCAAAAGAGTTCACAAGCCAAGGGGAGCCAAACGTCTCGGGCTCCTGCTCCGGATTGCGCCAAAGAGCGTTGCCGTAGCCCCACTACTGCTTTTGTCTTGCAGGCGCCCGGCTCCCGGTCATGCTCCAGTCCAGCACAGGTGGAAGGTAAGCACGGGGGGGCGGAGGGAAAGCCTCCAGAAACTGCCCCGCTGCACCACGAGCCCCGTCACTGACAGCTGCTTTTTGTCTTGCAGGCGCCCGGCGCCCGGTCACGCTCCGGTCCAGCACAGGTGGAAGGTAAGCACGGGGGGGGGGAAGGGAAAGCCTCCAGAAACTGCCCCGCTGCACCACGAGCCCCGTCACTGACAGCTGCTTTTTGTCTTGCAGGCGCCCGGCTCCCGGTCACGCTCCGGTCCGGCACAGGTGGAAGGTAAGCACGGGGGGGGGGGAGAGAGGGAAAGCCTCCAGGAACTGCCCCGCTGCACCACGAGCCCCGTCACTGACAGTTGCTTTTGTCTTGCAGGCGCCCGGCTCCCGGTCACGCTCCAGTCCGGCACAGGTGGAAGGTAAGCACAGGGGGGGGGAGGGAAAGCCTCCAGGAACTGCCCCGCTGCACCACGAGCCCCGTCACTGACAGCTGCTTTTGTCTTGCAGGCGCCCGGCTCCCAGTCACGCTCTGGTCCGGCACAGAGGGAAAGCCTCCAGGAACTGCCCCGCTGCACCACGAGCCCCGTCACTGACAGTTGCTTTTGTCTTGCAGGTGCCCGGCTCCCGGTCACGCTCCAGTCCGGCACAGGTGGAAGGTAAGCACAGGGGGGGGGGAGGGAAAGCCTCCAGGAACTGCCCTGCTGCACCCGATGGCAATGGGGAAGCAGCACCACAGTGTAGGCCCCTCCTCTGGGTGCACGCTACTGACCCGCCTCGCCCTGCCCTGTTGCAACCGACCCCAGCTGTACCTGCCAGCGGCCGCCTGTGCCCCGGCCTCTCAGCGCCCCACTGTGTGGCCCATGCCCCCGGCCCCCACACCCCCAGTATCCCTGATCCACCTCTGCATCCTCCCTGCTCTGTGTTCCTGTGCTCAGCGCGCCACCCAACCCCCATGCACCTCACCCTACATGCCACGCCCGACCACCTGCATCAGGCCACTTACGTACCATGTCGCCCCATGTTAGCTGACCAAAGATTGGTGCTGGACTAGGGGTGTGGTGAGCCCTGTCACTGGATCCCCGGCCCAGCGGATCATCCCCCAGTGTGCGCCAGCTGCCTGCCCGCAAAGGGGGGTTAGGACTGCGGGGGGCCCCGGCTTGTCTGTGGTTGCTGGCCCCTGCCCCATTCCCCATGGGCTGGCCCCATGCACCCCAGGGTACCACTGTATCCGCACCTGCTCGACATCCATTCCCGCCATGGGATGCCTTCGCATGCTGCAGCTGTGATCGGTGGGGATACGGTGCCTAGCTTGGATTATTGGCCTGGCACTCTGCCCAGCCATCGCCTCATTCATCTGTCATCACCTGTGTTGGATCTCATCAGTCCGGTGTGGGTTGTGGAGTCCCGGCCCCAGCAGGTCGGCCTATCTCAGGCATGCAAAGTCGCTCGTGGGTGCGGGAGCAGCTATCCCTGTGCTCAGCCCAGTCACTTCAGCCCTCTGTCGCACGCCTGTTGCTTCTCCAGAGCGGGCCTCACTGCTGCCATGATTGGTCGTTGTGCAGGGCCCTCGGGCAGGGATGGGGGCAAGGAGGAGTGGTTGCCCTGTGCGGACATGCTCTTGGGGACCCTACAGTAGAGCCCCGACGTGCAGCTGTTGGTGGGCGAACGCGTCAGTGGTGGATGGCTTTCGGCTCCTGTCACGGTACCTGTGGACGATGGGACATCAGGTTGGGGCCCCAGCTTGCCGGGGCCGTGCCCTGGAGCTTGGCTTCACCTTCCTGCAGCAACCGCTGCAGTGGCACCTACCGTGGACCTGTCGTGCCGTGGACCGTTGAGGAGATCACGGCCATTTGCCTGGTGGCAGCATGACCTGAGTACGGGCTTACCTTGCTGTCCGGGGGTTCCCCCGTTGCTGTCGACTACACCAGTGCCCTCTTGCATGCCTGCAGCATCCCACGAGTGGTCTCAGACATGCGGGCCCTTCTTTGGGACTTGGCCTTGCTGCCCCCCCGATGTTGGTGGACCCCTCCTCACCGGAACCCCTACCGCTGCGGAGCTCACTGCCCTTCAATTGGTGAGGGACCTACCAGCTGTGAGGGCTGCAGCTGCCACTGCCAATCAACTCCTGCCCAGCTTCCTGGTTGATGCACATATGCGTTCCCAGAGGTTCCGCAGGGGCCTGTTCGCCTGGGAGGGCCTTGTGCAGGGGCCTCCATTCCAGGAGCACCCAACGGACTGTCCATGAGCTGTGTCTCCCTGACACCTGCTCCCTGACGGCCATGACTGTCCACTGCCTGCGCGCCCCCTGGGCCGCTGCACAGCCACTGCGCTGTCATCTGCTTCTTTGTTGCTAACTACCTCGTCCGCCTGACTCTGTTGCCTCCTCTGTGTGCCCACGGCTACATCTCGCAGGGGTTTCCGTAGTGCCCTGGCCCTGCTGCTGGGAGTGTACCTGTGCCCTGGCATTTGGCTGCCTGTGACCGGCCCTGGGTCCGCGTGCACCCCATCCCCTGCCAGTCTTGGGGGGGAAGGGGGAGACCCCTTTCCCCATTGCTAATAAAGTATGTTTCCGTGATGGTCATTCCTGCCTTGCTTCTGTGCCAGCGGTGCCACCTGGGAGCCCACCCCACCCCCATATGTGTGGCTGTGTGTTGGGGTGTGCTTGATGTGTACCAGTGGTCATTGGGGCTGTGTGGTGCTACTCGGTTCTGTGTACCCCTGGGGGCTCCCCCACTTAGCACGGACCCCTGTCCATGTGCTAGCGGTGGTATTGGAGGCGGGTGCCCGGCTGGGTCACCCCCGGGGCTCCCTTATCGGTTGGTGTGGCCCCGGCCCTGCCCCGCCCTTCCCCTGTGCTGTTGCCCCGTTGGTACGCTCCGTACACGCTTGTGGCAATGGATGGGCGGCGGCAGCAGCAGGCACGTTGGGCGGCTGAACCTGAGTTGGGGGTTTATGGGCCCCAGGGGTGTGCCCCTCCGGTCCCCCTTCCTGCAGAGATGCGGGGTGCTGTACAGGATGGCTGCTTGGTGCGGGGGGGGTGTTCCCTGTGTTGTTGGTGCCCCCTACCCTGTTGGATCACCCATTCCCCATATCCCTGTCCCCTCTCGCCTGCAGCTACTGTGGTTGTGTTCCTGGCGATCCTGCGGCTGGCAGGGATGTTCCTGCAGCTGGAGCAGGCGGCCTGGGGCCTGCGAGTGGGTGACTGGCTCTACGATGTCATTTATAAGTGTGCTGCTTGTCTGCTGGGCCCTGTCACTGTGTGTCTCTGTGGGGGTGCAGCTCCGTGGGGCCCGCGGCCAGTTCTGATGGCCTTCCCCTCTCCTTCTGTTCCTTCCAGTGCAGACGATAATCGCGGAGCGGGCACGGGAGCAGGAGGAGGTGGTGGACCTCTTTCTGCACGTCTCGCTGGCCCTATTGACCGGGAACTGCCCCAGCCCTGCTGCTGCTGCCACTGCCTGTCCTCCCCCCCCTTCTGTTCACCCGTGCACCTGCCCCTCCCTGTTGTCCCGTTCCGTTAAACTCTTGTGTTCCTTCCCCAGATGTGTGTGTCGTGCTTTCCTGTGCCCTGTGCCCCCATACGGGCGCCTGTGGGGGGAACTTGGCGGTTGCCCTTGGGTGCGCCTGCTTCCCCCCCGGCCCCCCGTGGGTCATAGGCCCGTCCATGTGTGCTCGTGTCGGCTGCTGGGGGGGGCCTCCGTGGCACCGGGCTGTCTGGCCTCTGTGCCGGGGCTGGGAGGGGAGGGTTACTTTGTAGCTGCTGTCATCCCTGCTCCCTCCTGCCCCACCCGCGCAGATTCTGCCGGCTCAGGGGCGGGGCTGCATTGCGCGGCTTCGTTTGCCCTCAGTTGAACATGTTGTGCCGTCGCTGTGCTGGACAGGGCTTCCCCGCCAGTCACAGTCTCGGCTATCTGTGTAAATGTCTCGGGTGTTTGCTGGGAGCTTCCCGGGACGGGTGTTTGGCCTGTGGGTGTTTGCCAGCCCCTCCCTTTTCTGTCCCACTACCTCCACGGCGCTGTCCGTGTAACCGTCTCCCTGCTCAGCACCGCTGGGTGTTCACTGGGCGTGCTCACCCACCCATTTCCACCCATCGGCGCTGCTGTGGCGTCCATGTAAAAATGGCCTTACATTGTCATAAATTTAATTAATGGATCCCATGTAATTATTAGGGCTGAAATGAGATTTCGCAGATCACAAAAATCTTGTCAATAATGGGCCTCTCAATGAGATTTTTATGACAGAGAATCTTGCAAGAATTAGCCATTCTCGGCAACAGTCTTGAAAAAATTAAGAAACGCTCTGAGAATGCACAAAATGACCGCCAGGGCTGTTCTAAGCATGCACAGCCGTTTTCCAAGATGGCACGGGCCGCCTACCACCATTTTGGAAAACGGCAGCTGCCCTTTTCCAAATGGTGCCAATGTGGCCCGCCCCATCTTGGAAAAGGGCTGTGCATGCCCAGAACGGCCTCCATCGCCATTTTGCTCACGCGCAGATCCTTTTAAAATGTTTTTGAGAATCTCACAAAATTTTCAAACAGGCAATGAGAGCATCTCACGGTCTCACTGCCATTTCTCAATTCTCATGAGAATCAATCCGGTTCTCATTTCAGCCCTAGTATTTATTGAGATGGGCATGGAGAGGGGGGGGCACTGAAGTTGCAGTCTGCACTTCCCTGGATCCAGGTGCACACATACTGTAGTGCAACTAAATATCCTGCATCTGTCACAATGACATTTCTAAGTGTTCCCAAGACTCGTACTCATGAAAATACAAATACTACTTACAATCATAAAAGTTTTTCAAATGCCTGCTGAAGCCATTTGCATTATTAAATGTATGCTTTTCACTGGAGGAATTTTTTTAGTAGCAATAAGCTTGTAAGGCACTAGCTTGGTTTTCAGTTTCAATTATTAAATATTCTAACCAGATCTATTGCACTAATGAATTTCAAAATCCAAAAGTTTAACAGGAACAATTTTTAAAAATCCATATAAGAAATATGTTTGCAAATGTTATTCTACTAAACTACTTCTTGCTCCAGTATTCACACTTCATATATCTAGCATATTGTACTACTGCTTAAAACCTGAACGGTTTTATGCGAGGAAAAAGTGTCCTAGAGCATGTTTTGATGAGTAATTTCTTAAAGAGACAGAACTCAATTTTCTACATGCAGTTCAGAGAAAAAACATTCAGACAAACTGCCATCAAAAATATATCCCTGGAGTTATAAACCAAATGAAAGTAAACTAACCACACTGTCAGCAAGTGAAGTAACATGGATCTTTAAAAATAGAATACTGCTCATTTATATAGCACTTCTAATGTTCAAAGTGTTTTTTCAATCTTTATCAAGTTCACTTTTGCAACAATCCTGCAGGTAGGTCATTATTTCCATTTTACAAAAGGGGAACTGAGGCTGAAAGATACACCTGTCCACAGTCACCCAGTGGGTGCATGGCTAAACTGGGATTTGAACCCTGTCCTCCCAAGTTCAAGTCCAATATTTCATACTATAGGCCAGTGGTTTTCAACCTTTTTTCATTTGCGGACCCCTAAAAAAAAAGTCAAATAGAGGTGCAGACCTCTTTGGAAATCTACTATGCATATTATTTTTATATAGCGCCAGCGATGTACCTGGCACTGGACAAGGCAATTGATCCTGAAATTACTGCAATTACCACTTGTAGGTGAGAGCCTGGGAAGTTTTATAATAATGTACAAGAAAAGGAGAATGTACATGAGACTCTACATAGGAATGTCATCTTAAGGTCAACAGTTAATATTTAATGCTGTGTACCTGATTTAGGTTAAACATTCGCTGTAGATTAAATACTAGGAAAATTTAAATTTTAAGAAAATATAGATTTAGGTTAAATATTAGGAAAACCTTCCTATCTGTAACACTTGGGGCAATAAAATAAGATGCCATGGGAAATTGTGGACTCTCTTTCATTGGAGAATTTTAAAATGAGACTGGATAAACATCAGGAATGCTTTGGACATCACCAGATAAACGTCACTTTGGAGGGTTAGACTATGACCTTGGGAGTTCCTATCCAGACCAGCAACTGTTATGCTATGACAGTTCACTAGTTAAATAGACAGGAAACAAAACAGGCTTCAAGTACTAGACAGACTGTAAAGGGAAGGACGTCGGTGGCATTAAAGGTAAGGGGGCCAGAACATTATAACATTCTTTTCCAAGGCACTGTCATTTATGGTTCAGTACCATTTTCTCTTTATTACCATCTCTTTTTTGTGTGCCCAGCATCTCAGTTAAAAATCCTTCATTTCAATTCTGATGTTACAAGCTTGTTTTAGGGTACGTGTCAGAATTTCACACAATGGCTTCCATATAAATTCACTTGATACTGGAATCTATTCCAGGGAGCTTCTGGTGATAGTATGGACTTCTTACATCATAAAGATTTGTACTATTTACACCATAAACACAACAACAAAAATAAGTGCAAGAGGAAAGAACCAGAAATGACTGCCTTCTCAGACAGAAGTTAAAATTAATCAAAGACTCCTGTCTCTTTACATACTTTTGGGTAGGGAAGGACACACTAAAAAGCTTTCTCCTGACAGTATCTAGTATCATCTATTTCCCCAATACTGACAGGCTGTTTCCAATGTAAATCCTTAAAATGATCTTTCGGTAATTTTTTCAGTTCGGCCATTTGTTTTGTAAGAGGATGAAAAACACCATAGGTAAAATTTTGCTTGTGACCTGCTCCCCTTTGATTCCATCTACCATAATGCAGTTGGCATGCATATATAGCAGAATGTGACTCTTAGCTGGAATGAATAAAGCATTCCTTTTTTGATAGGGCAGCAGAGCTGGCATCCTTGAGCTTTGTCATATGTCAGATCTGTGTGCGCAAACCTATAAGAGGAAAGGAACTTGGATGAAGAAATATCTATCCAGTATTTAGGACTGTGTACACACACTTCTGCCTACATGCGTTCACTTTCTGCACACCATAACTCTTTCTAGTTGCCCATTTCAGTGCCAGCTTTGTAGTTCTTTGCTTAGGAAACATGAGCTGCATTAGCACAATCACTAGAACTGGCGGAAACTATAGGATCAACATAATCAAATTAACATATGAATAACAAGCAACAACAATATTCTATACTAAAAAAACCTTCAGTTGAAGAGAGCAGTTAAGGCCCTTACAAGTTCAATCATGCTCCAAAAAACATGGAAATTGTAAGTTAAGGTTCCCGCCTTAACTTCTGTGCCATGTAAGAAGTAAAGACGTTACACAGTCTCCCATATTGGGTACTTTCAGACGTTACGGGCGGCCGGTTCACCACAGCGAACCACCAGGGGGGGCGAACAGCGCAACCACGCCTGGGGGTTGGAAAACGACCCAAACAGACGTGCCGGGAACGGGACCACGGCCCGGAACCGGGCCGCACCATCACGGCCCGTGGCAGCACAACAGACGTGCAGCCGAACCCCCGGCGGGCGCTAAACCCCCACAAGGCACCGGGCAGGGGCGGGACACAGACATGGCCGACTGAGGGCAAACGAAGCCACAAGGCACTCAAGGGAACGCCCACACAAGGGAAACGGGAAGGGAGGGGGGAAGAGCGAGAACAGGCTGACAGCCGGCTCACACAGCGGTCCCGCAGCAGGGCACAATGCACGGCCACACGCCCGGGCACACACACTCACACCAGGGAAAGGCCGGGAAGGGGGGAAGGGGCGCCCGGAACGCCCCACCCGGAACACCGGCAGGGAGGGGGGGGGCACCACCACAGGGCAAGGCACGGACAGCAGCAACCCCCACCCCCACACCACCCCAGTCCAGTCCAGTCCAAGGAGGTGCCCCCACAGGAACAGAGGCAGTCTCGGAGGGGGGGGGCGGACCCCCGGAGCAAGGCACG
Source organism: Sphenodon punctatus (assembly GCA_003113815.1). Taxonomy (NCBI): domain Eukaryota; kingdom Metazoa; phylum Chordata; class Lepidosauria; order Sphenodontia; family Sphenodontidae; genus Sphenodon; species Sphenodon punctatus. The sequence continues at coordinate 6,005,497 of QEPC01015698.1, forward strand.
TTGGGGGCCCCCAAAGCACAGCGAGGCCGGCGGAGGGGCGCCAGGAGGAGGAGGAAGGGGGCCCCACAGTCAAAGGCTGGCACAGGCAGGGCAGCCGGGTCCAGCGGTGCTCCTCCGCAGCACCAGCGACGCTCAGGCAGCACCCACGGAGTCACGGGGATGGAGGGGGCCCAGGACCACGGCCAGGGGCAGCAGCAAGCAGCGAGGCGGGCGGGAGCTCACCGAGGTGGGGTCCGCAGGTCGGGAGCGGCCAGCGGGGACCAGGCCCCCCCCCCGGGCCGGGGCGGGAGCCCACACGGGGGCACCACGCCGGGGGGGGCAGGCCAGCGACGCGGGGCTCACGGGCCGCTGCCGGGGGCCCCGCTGGCCCCAGGGCCCGGGTGGCCCGCCCGGTGGACCAGGTGGGGCCAGTGCAGCATGCCCCGGCGGTACCCCTGCAAGGACATGTAGTGGGCGATCAGGTAGTAGGCCTCGAAGGGATCGGGCATGGTGAGGGCCAGCTGCACATCCACACGCGCCCACACCGCCAACAGGGATGACATCTCCACCGCGGAGGGCTCCGGCACACAGCAGGCAGCAGAAGGGGGCCACGGAAGATGCCCCAGCTCCAGAAGCCGCTGGAACGCCGCCCCACGGGTGCGCTGGTACCCACGGGCCCCGTGAACACAGGAGAAGTAGGTCACGGCCAAGGCAGGGCCACCCTCGGCCAGGCACTCCGAGTAGGCGCCCAGACCACACACCACCAGCGCTGACACGGTCTCCGAGGCGCTCCAGGGCACATGGGCGCACAGCACCTCCGGGATGCGCCCCTCGGGGAAACGAGCCAGCCCCAGGGCCTCCGCATGCAGCCGGCAATCACGGGCGCTCACCACATGGCCAAAGTAACGGAGCCCGGAGCTCAGGCTCTCGTAGGCACCTGCACGGCTCCCCGGCCCGGCCAGGAGCAGCTGCACGGCAGGGGTGTGCCACAGGTCGCACAGAGACATGGTCTCGCGGAAGGCCCAGATATGGGGGGCCCCTTGGGGGCCGGACAGCGGGAGCCCCATGGATGGGCAGCCAGCCATGGTCCAGCACAACAGGGAATGGGACACGGAGCCCGGAGGGCACACAGACTGCCCAGGGCCGGGAGAGGCTCGGCCCGGCCCCCGGGACAGGGAACACGGGCCCGCACCGCAACATTGTAGCACAACAGAGCGAGGCGTGGGGTGCGGGCCCGGCACAGCTGCAGAGAACAACAGCGAGCTCTCTGTCTGCCTAATCGCACCTTCAAGGCCATCCCGCTACAAACAGCGAGGGGAGGGGGCCCGGGGTGCTGGGGGCGGGAGCAGCCGGAACGCACCGGCACAGGGCGCGCGCAGGCCCGCGAGGCCGACCCCCGGGCGGAGCCACCAGCACCGGGCCGCCATAAGCGCTCCCAGCCCCCACCGGGGCCCCAGCACCATGGAGCGCGATAGGGCAGGTGGGAACTGGATGTTCCTCGCGCTCGCGGCTGAGTGGCACCGTGACCACACTGAGCAGCTGTGCCTCCTGACCGAGAGGGTGCACCTGGCCGTCCGCCTGCGCTATGTCCTGGCCCTGCGGGCTGGCGTGCGCCTCCGGGGCCAGCAGGCCCGCAGGAGAGTCCGTGGCCGGCTCAGGGCTCGGCGCCGGGCCTGGGGGGCGTGGCTGGCCGCCTGCCGGAGCCTCACCCGGCCCGCTGCGCTCCGAGGGGCCGCGAGGCGGTTCCGCTGGGCAACGCAGACCCTCCGCCGGGCAGCGCTGCTGGCTATGCCCATAGCGCGGAGCCTATGGGTCACGGAGCGGCCCCAGGCCTGGTGGGAGCGGGCCCAGGCCCACTGGGGGGAGGCCGAGTGGGGGTCCCACTTCCGGATGGGCAAGGCCACCCTGCTGCGCCTAGCGGAGCTCCTCGCGCCCTGGCTGGAGCGGCAGCACACCTCCATGCGGGAGCCCATCCCCATGGTCCAGCGGGTGGCCATAGGGGTCTGGGCCCTCGCAACGCCCGACTCCTGCCGCTCCGTGTCCCAGCACTTCGGGGTGGGGCTCAGCACGGTCGCCTGCATCGTGCGGGATGTGTGCGAGGCTGTGGAGGGCGTGCTCCTCGACAGGACCATCCAGCTCCTGGACCAGGGCGCTGTGATGGCTGGCTTCGCGGCCGGGGGCTTCCCGAACTGCATCGGAGCCGTGGACGGCACACACATCGAGATCCTGCGCCCGGCCGCGGGGGAGGCCCTGGAGTATGTGAACCGGCACGGATACTACTCCCTGCACCTGCAGGGGGTGGTGGACCACCGGGCCCGCTTCATAGACATCTACACGGGCAACTCCGGCCGGAGTCACGACGCCAGGATCATGACCATCTCCCCCTTCTATGCCCGCATGTACCGGGGGGACTTCGCGGACATGGGCATGAGGTGGATCGAGGGTGTTCCCATGCCCCCCTGCATCCTGGGGGACCCCGCCTACCCCCTGACCCGCTGGCTGATGAAGGTCTACCCTGTCCCGAGCACCCCTGCGGAGCAGGTATACAATACCCGCCTGTGTGCGAGCCGGACCGTGGTGGAGCGTGCCTTCGGGGCCCTGAAGCAGCGCTGGAGGAGTATAGCTGGCCGCCTGGACTTCACCGTCCCCACCTCCGCCCTGGTGATCGGTGCCTGCTGCGTTCTGCACAATGTGTGCGAGACCGAGGGGGCGGCCCTGGAGTACCCCGAGCCCCACCGGCCCCCCGGTCCTGTTCCCCTGTACGTGAACGCAGGGAACCCCCGGGAGTACCGGTATGCCAAAAGGATCCGGAACGCCCTTGCAACCCACATCGCCCGGGGGGGCCCGCTGTGAGGGCCTTCCCGCCCCTGGGGGCCCCTCCCCCCGTTCCGTGCCCATGCCCCTGTACACGCGGTCCCACAGCCCTGTCCCCCCCACAAACGGGCCGGGGACAACTGTCTCTTTACAACACTTTATTGCCCACACAGTGCACACAATCACCCTGTGCCCCCTCCCCACCCCCGTCCCCGTGACCCCGTCCACCACCCGCCCTCATGTGGCCCTCCCCCTCCCCCCCCTTCCCACCATCCCCCCGCGTTTCCTGGGCCGACCCCTCGTGCGGCCGCTTGGGCCCACCGAGCTCTGGGAGCTCCCCTCCCCCCCACTGTCCGTGTCCCCTGCCGTGTCCTGGGCCGGTCCCGGCCCCGGCAGGGGGCCGGGCGGCGGATGGGCAGCTGTGCCCGGTGCCCCGGTCGCGCCCCGGGGGGGCTGGACCCTCCGGAGGCCCGGGGGCACTGGGAGGCGCATGCGAGGGCCCTGGGGCCGGGGGGGCGCCAGGGGCGGCAGGGCTGGGCCCGGGGGCGCCGAGGGGCCCGGCATGGGGACCTGGGCGGGCAGGGCGCCCGGAGGTGCGCCGGCCATCACGTAGGCACACATGGTGCCCGCATGCAGGAGCAGGGAGGTCCCAATGTCGTGGGACCTGTCCATCTTGGCACTGTGCTCCCGCACCATGCCCTGTATGTCCTGCCGGAGGCCCCTGAGCAGCCCCTGCTGCCGCTGGTGCTCCCGGCGCTCCCGCCTCCGCTCCAGGCGCACCTCCGCCTCCAGCCGGCGGTCTGTCTCCAGGGCCTTCTCCATGGACCGCTCTATGGCCGCCTCCATGCGGTCCACGGAGGCGATCATGCGCTCCCCCTGTTCCTCCGCCCTGCGGACGATGTCCTCCGCTTGCTCCTCCCTGCGCCTGCGGACCCGCGCCCGGTACTCCCGCATCCGCTGGGCTGGGGCTGCGGCCGGCGGAGGCGCCGCGCGCGGGGGCTGCCCTGTGGAAATGGGCGGGTGGGTCAGTGCAGGGCCCTGTCCCCTAGCGGGGTCGGGTCCCGGGGCCCCCTGCCCCCCCTCCCCCACTGAGGCCAGAGGCCCCCCTGGGCTGGCGCCCGGGGGGCCCTCCCGCAATCCCAGCCCTCCCGCCTTACCTGGGTCCGGCACCTGCTCTCCTGTGCCCTCCGCGGGGGCCTGCACCGTCTCGCTGGCCCGGTCCTGGGGCTCCCCATGTCCTGCGGGCGGGAGAGGGGGGAGCGGGTGAAGGGGGCTGGTTGTGGCCCCTGCAGCAGGGCCCCCACCCCCGCCCCTGCCACCGGCCCCCTGGTCGTGCCCCCCCCTGCCCTGGGGGCCCGCTTACCCTCTATGTCCGTCTCCGAGCCTTCGGAGCCCGGCGCCTCACCCTGGGAGTGCTCCCCCTGGGACCACTGGCTGAGGGTGGTGAAGGTGCCGACCTCCGACTCCGCCTGGCCGGCCCGGCGTTGGGATGTCTCCGGGCTGCTGCTGGGGGGGGGCCTTGGGGCTTCTGCGGGTCCCGGGTGGTCCTCCTGGGGGTGGGGGTCCCCTGAGCTCGTGTCTACCGGGCGGGCGGCGAGGGGAGGGGGTACCTCGGCCCGCTCCCTGCCCTGGACCACAGCGCTGCCCACCAGGCGTGGGGCAACTATGGAGCCCTTCATGTGAAGGATGCGGTCCAGGGCATCGTAGTAGGGGGCGGTGCGGGCCCCGTGGCCGGAGCGGCTGTTATTGTCCTTGAGGGCCTTGTACCCCCTCTTGAGCTCCTTGGCCTTCGAGCGACACTGGTTGACAGTGCGCTCGTGCCCCGCCGCCTCCATGTCGCGCACGATGTCCCGGTAGACATGCTCGTTGCGCTGGTTTATTGCGAGCTCCACCTGGTACTCGAGGGTCCCCCAGATCCGTATGAAGTCCCGGGTCTCCTGGAGGCCCCACTGTCCCCCTCTGTGATAGGCCTTCCTCCGGCTGGGCCCCTGCTGTTCCTCCTCCCGGTGCAGCTCCTGCTGCACCTGCCTGTGCTCCTCCTCCACCTCCTCCTGGGGGTGCGCCTCCAGGGGCCGGGGGCCGGGCTCCTCCTGGGGCTCGTCCGCCCGGGCCGACTTTCGTGTCTGGGGGGGGGAAGGGGGGTGGTTGGTTGCTGGGTGAGGGTGTGGGCCCTCTCGGGGGCCCCCTGCCCCCCTGCCCTCCGCCCGGGGTCCCCCTGCCCCCCTGCCTTCCGCCCGGGGTCCCCCCGGCCCCCTCCACAGGGGGTTCCCCTGTGCCCCCTGTTCCCCTCCCAGTGGGTGCCCTTACCCGTTTCCTGGGTGCCTCCTGTGGGCCTGTTCCGGCCGCTGTCCCCGGGGCGGCGCGACCCGGCTGCAGCTGTGGTTGGTGTTCCCGGGGCGCCTCCCTGGTCGGGTGCTCCCGTGTGCCCCCTTCCTGCACCTGTGCCCCCTCCGCCTGCATCGCTGGGCCTGGCTGCACGTCCTCCGCCTCCTGTGCCGCCGCTGTCGCTGCTCGTGCCTCCGGTCTCTTCCGCTTCCCTCCTCGCTCCATCCCGCCACGCTTGCTTGCTGCTGCTCTCGCTTTAAATCTCCCTCCGGTGTTTGTGTTGGTGCTGGTTGCCTGGCAGCGACGCTGCGTGCCTCGTCCCCGGCCGGGGCTCCATTTTTTTGGTTCCGCTGGGGGATTGGCGTCCAGACGTTACTTTTGCTTGGTTCCCTGTGGGGGTTGGTTTGACCACGCTTCCCGAGACCTTCCCCCGGCTAGCCCGGGAAGCGTGGTTCAAACTGACCCCATGTGGGTATTGAGCGTGATGAACATCTGGCGCACGCCGTTCAGACGTTCCGGGCCCTTTGGCCCCGCGGGGGGGTTGAGCGTGGTTCAGTGTGGTTCACCGTGATCTCGTAACGTCTGAAAACACCCATTGTGCTCACTTACTACTTAGGCTTCATGCACCCACACTTTGTCTTGGTCTTTCAGCCCCAATCCTCTGCAGGTGGGGGCAACACTGCAGGTGGGAACAGTGCTATGTAGATGTTTAATAAGTATTTAAAGTTGTGTACATATTGAAATTAATAAAATGGAATGCCAGTTGGAAGGAATGGCGGCAACATAATGCCAATTTGGAAATAAATCCTATTGTCATTTGCAGAGGCCATTATTAAGTGGCTGTGAAAGAATACAACTAAACGGAGCTGCATCTTTGGGAATATGGGGAGAGGAGAGAGTGTGTGGAATAATGAGGAAGGCACTAGAAAGTGAGTGGAATGAGTGGAATAACAGGGAGGAACAGGAATAGGCTGCAACAACAAGGAACTGGGTGAAATGACAGGAGAAATGCCATGACAAACAGGTAGAATGAAGGTTCTAAGCGAAAAAAGTCATTCAGAAGAGTGATAGGATACCATGGGGAGCACACCTATCATTCCACTCAGTTCCCATAGCTGCCTCCATGTCATTCCACTCACTTTTGCCTCCTTCCCCATTATTGGAACAGGGAATCCTTCCCTTGTGTAACATCAAACGAGTAACTACACCTTTGTAACTAAGCCAAGCACGTGCACCTGAGACCTCATAAGTTCATGTATTTTCAGGCAGCGGTAGCTGCCTGAAACTTAAATGTACAGCCACTGTTCATTCATTATAAACAGGGGACTGCTAAAGCCCCGATTTTTGAGGAAACTGCTTGACCTACATTTCTGAAAATTTAACCATGGCTGTAAGTTGTCAGGACCATTATATCCACAAAGTTTGAAAAAGTTCCATTAGGAAAATAAAATGTTATAACTGCTTAAACGTTAATTGGTTGTGGTCAAAATGCACACCATTCCCATGTATTTGAATCATCAATATCTCCTCCCCCTGGATGAGTTGAGCCCCCAAACTTCACAGGCTTCGGGAATGAGATCAACAAGAAGTGTTTCTGAAATATGATACTGATTGATGCAGCCAAAACCGAGTTATTAGTGATAAAAAAAATCTGTTCTGCAGGTTCACGCATGCATACTTGAGCTCCTCTCTCCTGTCAGAGAGCCAGGGAAGCAGCTGCGTCCCATCCCCCTCTGAGCTCCTGCTGCTGCCTGGCCCCCTGGCAACCCGCGCTGATCCCTGACCTGCCCCCCCCCACACCTAGCCCCAACCTGCCTCCCCTGCCCCAGC
>QEPC01015698.1:6020621-6086275 GCA_003113815.1 Sphenodon punctatus
ACTGGATCCCCCACCTCAAGGCTGGTGCAGAACATCAGGTCAAGGGTATGTTCCCCTCATCTGTCGGGCCCTTAACCCTCTGAGACAGCCCCATGGTTGTCATGGCGTCCATGAACTCACATTCTTCTCTCCCTAAAGTGGCATCGGCATGGATATTGAAATCCCCCAGGACCAAAGTCTTTGGGGATCGCAAGACCACCTCCGATACCAATTCCATTAGAGCGTGTTGGGATGCTGCAGTACAGGTACGTGCGCGGTATACCAAAAGCAGACCCAATTTGTCTCTCACCAAATCGATCACAAGGTGGACCCCCTCCATGCCCGAGATGGTCTGCACAGGATACCGCCTCACAGACCAAGTATCCTTAAAAACAACGGCTACACCGCCTCCCCGCCCCTCTAATCTAGGCTGCTGCTGCACAGAGTACCCGGCTGGAACAAGGTCAGTCAATATCGGCCCCGATTCATTGCCCATCCAGGTCTCTGTAATACATACGAGGTTGGCTGATTTATCCAGGATCAATTCCTAGATCATTGTTGATTTATTACCAGTCAACCTCGCATTTAACAGCAACAGCTCTAACAGATTTTGACTACCCTCTAACAGATTTTGATTCCTTTCCAACCTCCAATACCACAGCTCAATAAAAGAAATGAGAAACACTGTTTTGTGTGTTTAGTTTTGTTTTCACTTCCAGTTATCTGTTCCAATCACAGCTTTAGTTTTGGTTTCCCTTTCACCATCAGTAATTTTCCACACGCAGCAAAATGCTGCCAAAGCCCTGATATGGGCACCTTACACAGCAAGACAGACAAGGATATTCCATCTTTACTAATGATCGTACTGAGAGAACAGTAATACTGCTCCAGTTGGGAACATAAAGGAAAGGGTAGCAGAGACAAAAGCATGCCGTCAGCACCGCTAGAAGCACTTACAGGTCAAGAGACAGTACCTTTCTTCTGTCACATTCATGAATGACCAATTTTTTATCAGGACTGCTTCTGCACACAGCAGATTCTTAACTGTGCTTAGCTGTGCAACTGGTGATCTTCTACTGTTTCCCCCCAGTAGGAGCAAAGTAAAAAACAGTAAGCTTTGCAAAGCTGTATTACTATTGCCACTCAGAAGGAGCTAATTGAAACGGGGATTTGGGATATCCCCAGAAGTTCCTCCTCAGAGAAACACAGGTTGAAAGAGCAGAAGGAAAAGACAAATAATCAAGTGTACTCCCTTCCCTCAGGGAAGTAAGATAGATCCTAGTAGAGCAGATTAATCTGACTTGCTCACATAACAGCAGCTGTCCCAGGGAAATCTTGGTCTCCCCACAGTTATTCTAAAGTAGCCCCACACATTAATGGAAACCTTGGAAAATTTTCCACAGAAAAGTTTGGTGGTGGAAAATTTTTATTTTATTTATTTTGAGATATTTTTATCCTGCACCCTCCTGCAAAATAGCAGCTCAGGGCGGCAAACATTTTCCAAAAATCTTCTAGCCCACATCTCTGAATTCAGCTGTCTCTGGGAGGGGGATGGCCATATGTACTGAAATTCCTCACCATGTGCTGAAATGCTGCTGCCTCTGGGGTGGGGCCAGGAACATATACTGGAATCCCACAGAATGTACTGAAATGTGGCAATCCTGGCCTACAACCCCTACTGTCCCAGCCATGGGCACCCACCCCACCCACCTCTGCCACCTCTGATCCTCCCCCCAAATGGCAGCCTCTCACTCTGCCCTTTCACCCCCACACATAGAGCAGCCCCTCATTCTCACTTCCCCACCATCCCCACACTCTTCATTCCCCCAAAGCAGCCACTCACTCTCACACTTCCGTCCCCTCCTGAGCACATCTCAGTCTGAGGTGTGCTCTGGTGGAGAACAGCCCCGCTCTGCTATAAACTGCCTGGAGCTGCCTGGGAGCACCGCGGTTTAAAGCCGCAGCCCCCAGGGTGCGGCCCAGCCCCAAAAGCCTTTCCTCCACCCGGTTCCTAGTCCACCCCCTGCACAACCTGCTATATTCTGGAGTCTGGGATCATCTGCCATCTTACCTATTGCCTGGTAACCTCTGATTGCCCCTGCTGGCCAGCTAAGGGAAATGTGAATGCATTCAATATAGCATTCAATCCATAGAATAAAATTGAGATTTCAAAACCTTATAAAATAAAATGCTTAACACGGATTTTCAAACTATAAACAAAAAGGCAAAGTCCAATGCAGAAATGAATTTTCCAAAACCTCTATGCTGAGACTCCCCAAGCACCTAATAACTTTAAAAGCAGCTCTCTCAGCCATTCAGAACTCTTCAGATGTTGCTACGAGAAGTTATTTACACTCCCATTGGCTAACATGGGAAATTCAAAATCCTATAACTTTAAAACTACCAGATGGATTTTGAAAGGGGGAGAGGGAAGGGGTGTGTGTGTGTGAAGCAGGTACAAGAAGACACTCTTGAATTTTCTAATAGTACTAAACCTCACAACTTTGTTTCTTGAAAGTACACTCCAAAGCGAATACTAAAGATCTGAAACCCTCAGGAAAACCATTTTTACTATGATTTTCAAACCACTCCAACCTTTTTGTCTTTCGTCCAATTTGTATGAAGTTTGCTTACATTGTACCCCTCACACAAGCGATCCTCTCTGATACGTTTGAGACAAATAGGATAAATTGTGCTCATTTTATAAGCAAAAGAACGTTTGTGTGTTCAACAGAAACTTGCACAATTACCTTAACTATAGAGCTGATCCTACCGCTCTATTTTTTTTTTTTAATATATATATATTCGCCTTATGAAAATAAAGTCCTATAAAACTTAAGTGATAAAAACTGTATGATTTAAAGAAATCTTAACAGGGATCCTAAAGCATTTATTTGAAAAACCTATCTGCTTCTTCATTCTCATTGTGGCCTTTTCCTTGCCGCACCTAGATTATCAGATTACGGTGGTGGCCAGGAGTGTTTTTCACCAACTTCATCCGTTGAGGAGGCTGCAGCCTATTCTTTCTGATTTGGATCTGACCACTGTCTTCCATGTTTTCATCACCTTGAGGCTAGATTACTGCAATGCACTCTACATGGGCAGCCCCTGGTGACTGTTTGGAAGCTGCAGCTGGTGCAGAATACAGTGGCTCGCCTCCTTTCAGGGACAAGGTGCCAGGAGAATATTACACCGGTGCTGCAAAGTCTGCACTGGCTCCCTATAGTTTTCCAGGCACAATGCAAGGTGCTGGTTTTGACCTTTAAAACCCTCTCATTTTCAGATGACCTAGGTCTGGCAGTTTTGGTGCTCATGCAGTGTCTGGTGTTCGCCCCCTGTTGATCTCTCAGGTTCGTAATCTGGGGGGTGGTCCTCGATTCACAGCTCTGCCTGGATGTCCAGGTGACAGCTGTGGTGAGAAGCGTGTTTCACCAATTACATCTGGTGTGACTGCTTTGGACATATGTTTTGAACTCCAACCTGGCCACCATCATCCATGCTTTCATCAACTCAAGACCGGACTACTGCAATGCTGTCTCTTATACACATCTAGATGTGTATAAGAGACAGGCCACACTCCCCGGGCCCTAGATCGGCCCCTGCGGTCGTCTGGGAGCACCCTTCTCGAGGTTCCCCGAGTTTCTCGGGTGGCAACTACGAGGAGGGCATTCTCGGTGGCTGAACCAGGGACTCCCTCCTGTGGAACTCCCTCCTGATAGAGGTCAGTCTGGCCCTGGATCTTTCCAACGACAGTGTAAGACCTGGCTGTTCCATCAGGCTTTTGGTGAGGGAGACAAGTGATGGGTAGGAGGGCGCGGGGTAAGAAATGTAACAAAATAAATAGAATAAACGGTCTGGGCCCCACATATCTGAAAGACCACCTGCCCTTTCATGCCCTACTGTGGCCCCTGCAATCTGCAGGGAGTGCTTTCCTGTGGGTACCATCTGTTAGCCTTCTGCGTACAAGGGCTTGCAGAGAAGCGTTTTCAGCTGCTGCCCTGATGTTTTGGAATTCCCTTCCCCCAGAGATTCATTTAAGCCCAAGCGTGTTCCAGAGGCAGCGCAAAACTTTTTTTTTTAATTTGAGAAGGCATTTGCTGGGCGGGAATAGGGATAGTTTTGGAGTTTGAGGAGGGCTGTGGTGGTACTGAGTGGGTTTGTGGAGGGCTGTGATAGGGTTGGAGAGATTTTAGGGTATTTTGTGTTTAAATATTTTAATTAAAATACATTTTAAGTGTATTTTAATGTCAATAGTTTATTTGTCTAGACCACTGGTCATATCAAAATGCAAATAAAATCATAAATAAAACACAAGCTGTAACAATAGGCATTAAAACCAGTAAGTCAGAAATGAAAATGTTTTATCGAGGGCCCCAGAGTTAAACTAATTTAGGATATTCATATATTGCACATGATTAAGTACATCCAGCTTATAAGCTAACCAAGCCACTTGCTTCTGTACTTTCCTATTGGTATTGGCAAGGAGAAATTATATTTTCAGCTGAATATCCAGCAACTGTTTGCCTCTGTACAGAAGAGGCAGTACCACATCCCATTTTTTGGCTGTGTACATACAATCAAAAAGATAGTGATGTAGGTCATCAAGCTTGTTCAGTCGACAGGTACAAAATCTGAGGGAATAAGGTATTCCCTGCTGTCTGCAAACTGTTACCATGCAAAGCATTGTCTTCAACTTAAGCATGGTTAGTGCTTTTCTCATTTTAAAGTTAGTTAATTCAGCCAGATATGGCTCCAGGCTGTGAGTAGTTTTAAACAAGGGATACCAAAGTGTTATGCCATTTGTATTTATTGCTGCCAGGTCATTCTGGGTGGTGATCTCTCTCAGCCTGAGGCTTACTTCCTCTTTCACCTGCAAATAAGGACATGCAGCTAAGTAATCTCTGGATAAACCGTGGGTTAACAAAATTTTATCAAGGCTAGTTCTCCGGTGATACTGAGCAAGTATATTTTGCTGCTCTTTCCAACACATATTTGGCAACCGATCTCCCCTCATTTTGCAGAGCTGGAGCAAATATGTTATTTTAACAAGCCTGGCCCTGACATTCATGGGTAAAACCCTTGTCTCAAGCTCTCATCATACACGAAGGGGTACATCTAGGGACCCCTAGAATGTACCTCAGCAGTTTGTTTTGAATAGGTTCGTGTCTATCTGCACTAGCATCCCCACAGACTTCTGCACCGTACATAATCTGTGGCACCAGTTTTGAGTCTAGCAGTTTCAGAATTGGGGATTGTCCTTTTCCCTCCAGTCATCCTCCAAAACATTAGGAGACCGTTTGTGGTTCGAGGGACCTTCTGCTTAATCATTTCTATGCGAGTACACCAGCTCCCAAAACTGGCAAACCAGACTTCCAGATATTTATATTGTCTGACTTGTTCTAGTTTCACTGGGCCATAGTGCCAGATATACTCACGGGATTTCCTGGAAAAAAATATTTTTAATGTTAAAATTTTAATGCTTATTGAACATTTCTTCTCCACTGTCACAAAAGATATAACAAGAGCTTAAAATAGCAGCACAGTAGCTTTCAGTTAAATGTTAGGGAAAACCTGTTAGGCAATGGAATAAGTTGCCCACGGTGGTTATGGAATCTCCTCAGAGAATATTCTGCCTTGGAGCAGGGACTTGGCCTAGAGAACTCTTGAGGTTCATTCTATCCATATAATTCTATGACAACCAAGTAACTGGTCACTTCCTTTCCTACTGATATTTTAGGAGAATGAGCCTGTGAATACTAACAAATCCAACTCCAAACACATCATTATGCTTAATAAAAGTACAAGGCTAGCTGCTGGTAAAGCTTCACATTAGTAACAGTATGCCACTCAATTAAGAGAATATGATTTTAACAGTATTCTGGCTTTGGTTGTGATAGCTTCAAAATTTATGTTGTTTTCTTCTCCAGAAGCAATTTAATGTATTTTTGGTCAGAGGACGACGAACAGCACTTTTCACACCTGCCATTGCTGTCGATATTCGTCTGCCAATTTGGAGAAAATACTCATTATTACATAGGCTAAGACAGATAACATGTTCAGTTTTAAACATAATGTTACAATGTATCCAAGGGTAATTTCAGATGTTACACGCTCCCGGGTCGCCACAGTGGATTTCCAACCGTGGCTAACTGCCCAACCCCGACCCGTGGTCCAGACAGGCCCCAAACACACATGACCGGAGTAGGACCACGGTAAGGAAACAGACAGCCAGGCCACAATCCAGGATAGCACAACAGATGTGACACTGGGCAAGAACCCCCAGAAGCCACCAGGGTGGGACACAGACATAGCCGACAAGGACAAAGGAAGCCAAACGCACCACAAGGCCCCGCCCAAGCGAGGGAAACGGGAAGGGAGGGGGAGGAGGGAGGTGAGCGGCCAGACCGCACACACACAACAGGGAGAAGGAAGTCATGGACAGAGCTGAACACAAACCACACACACACTGGCGAGCACACGCATAGGCGAATGGGAAATGGAGCAAGGGGGAGGCACACAAGGGGGTATGGGGAACACCACACTGGGCAGTCCAATAGACAGCGGCAAGGACACCAGGGGGGCGGAGGCCTAAGGCCAACAACGGGCAACAAAACAGAAGGAGGCTGGGGCTGGAACAGAGCCGGACACGGGAGCAGGCACCCAACACCACAGAGCCAACACAGGCAGCACAAGGCACCCAACAGCAACACAGTCCGCTGTACAGAGAGGGGTCCACACAGTGATAGAGCAGGGTCACAGGGGACGAGCCACCAATCCGAGGAAGACAGTGGGGAGGGCAGAGGCAGGTCCCAACTGCAAGACAACCGGTCCCAGATGGTACTGCACAGCCAGCAAGGGAAGTGAGCCCCAAGTCACGAACAGCTGTTGGTGGTACCACCCCCCCAACACGGGGATGCCGGGTGGCGAGAGCAAGGGAACCCCAGTCACAAACAGTCATGGCGGCATTACGGGGGTGGAGGTGCAGGCTGAGCACCAACACTGGCAGGGAGCCGGCCGAGCAAGGGATGCAGAGGTCCACGGGGATCCCCAGTACAGTTGTCAGATAGCAGCGAACAGCTGACTGGGGGGCGGGTCATGGAAACAAACCCCAAGGGTCCAGATGGTGTAGCAGTGCTACACAGACAGCACCGGGGTGCAGGCGAACCAGCACAGCCGAATGGAAGGGGGGAGCAGATGGAGGCAGGACAGCAGCAGGTCCACAATGGGAACGATGGAGCGGGTCACAGAATGGAAGAGCCAGGGAGGTGCAGGGAGCACCCGACGGATGCGACAGGTGGCACACAGATGACCCAGAGGGGAACTACAGCCAGCTGCACGGGGTCCCAAAGGGGGGGTGGAATGGGCTGGCCCAACAGATGAACATAGTGGGGTCACTGCAACATGTCCCAGCGATAGCCCATCTGTGCCATGTGGTGGGAATGAGATAGTGGGCCTCAAACGGATCGGGACCGGTGAGCCCAACGTGAACATCGGCACGGGACCACACCTCAGACAGCACTAGCAGTTCGGGCCCAGTGGGATCGGGCAAGGCATAGTCAGCCGCAGGGGACCACGACAGCTTCCCGAGCTCCAACAGGCGGTAATACGAGGCCCCACGGGACCGCTGGTAGCCACGGACCCTTAAGATGCAGCAGAAGTAGGACACAGCCAGGGCAGGGCCGCCCTCCGCCAGACAGGTCTGGAAGCTGGACAAGGCACAGACTGACAGAGCCAACACCGTCTCAGCAGCAGACCATGACACCAGCAACTCCCTCACCTCTGGAATGCACCCATCCAGAAAGGGATGGAGGCCCAGCTCCTCAGCATGGAGCTGGCACTCACATGCGGTAGTCACATACCCAAAGCAACGGCGGCCCAAGCTCAGACACCGACAGGCATCCGGGAGGGTAGCATGGGAGCCCAGGAATCGTTGAACGCCAGGGGAATGCCACAGGTCAGCTAGAGCCATGGTCTCCCTATAGGCCCAGCCATGCGGACCGGCTGTGGAACCGCTGAGTGGGAGCTTCGATGCAGCAGCATCGGTCATGGTGCTGCAGGCAGAGGGGCTGATAAGCATGGACAGCAGGGCCCCACAACCCATGGAAGGCGGTGCTCACGGTGTGTGAGGTTCTCATTACTGGGAAAACAGGGCAGAGGATAAGCAGCAGACTTGTGAGTGACTCACCCTTACTGGGACTATTGTGGAGCTCGAACTTTGTTTACCTTTGACGTGTGGCTGCTTCTATCACACCTGTAACCCGCCCGTGTGATTTGTTTCTACCTGCCTCCATTGATTGACAGCTGATTGGCGCCGTGAGGAGCGAGCCGCTGGATTGGGACGCTATTTAAGCAAGGCAGCCTGCAGCTGTGCCGCAGGCATGCGCCGCCAAGCAGCGTGCGCCGCCAAGCAGCGTGCCTAAGGCGCAGGCCTAGGGTGGGCTGGGGGTTGTGGGTCTGCCGCTTTGTTTTGTTTTGTATACTCTGTTTCTGCCCTGATAGTGGTATTGTTAAGCTCCAATTGCTTTTGTGTTTCAAATAGGAGGTGTATCATGTCAGCTCTAAAACGCCCTCGAGCTGAGATAGTAGTGATTTCTCTCCCCCCCTCCCCACCCTCCCAGAATCCCAAACAGAGGAAAATAGATAGTTTTTTTGAGCCGCCCAAAAGTACTTCTTTGTCTCGTACGTCTGAAATGTATAATGGTCCAGCAACGGGCTCGCTTACTCCTCTGGCTGATTTTCCCTCCGGGGACTTTGATAACTCTGCCTTTCAGTCATGTTTTAATTTTGAACTCCCTTCTGAGGGCGTATGCCATGCATCTATTCATTGCCTGGCCCCACAGGAAAGTGGTCCGAAATTTTCTGATTATTTAGCACAGCATGTCTCTTTAACTGCCAAGACCGTTTATTATTTGTTTCAGCATTTTAATACTGTGCAATCAGAAATTATGATGCTAAAGTCTTTAGTTCAGTCGACGCTTCCATGTGGAGACCAGGTGACTGCTACTAAATCTCCTGCCGTAGTCTGTAAACCTTTTGGTGAGGGACTTCCCCTGCCACAGGATCCTCAACTCTGCTCAGACAGAAGAATTTCCTCCCTCAGAGGCGGATCGGTTAATCTTAGGTCCTTTAAACCACTCCTGCTGAACGTGGTATTTACTATTCTCCCTTTGCCCTCGGGGCGCTTATCTTTCTGGAATACAGATCTTGATGTGGCAGAGCACTTACGTTTATTATTGGGGATAGTGGTAACAAGAACATCTATGGAACATCTTCATATATGCAAAAATAGATGGGTAATTAATGTTCTTTCAATAAGCAATCAGTAGTGTCTGCTATATTCCAACAGGCTGACAATTTATGTTTAAAAAATGTTTTTGTTGCTAGAGCCCACCAAAGAGGCCATTTGCCCCCTGAATTAGAGAATGTGCAGCTAACTAAGGACCCCTGTATGCATCCGACTGAGGAGAATTTTTTCCCCAGGCAGTCTTTGGCATTGGGTCCTCTAGATAATTCTGGGGAGCAAAGGAAAAAATCTTGCCCTGTTCCCGGTAACTTTAGGGAATCGGCAAGTATAGATATGGAGACTGACCAGCAGCAAGGACCCTCTGGTTTGTCTCCCCCTTTTACCAATAAGATTCCTTTTATTAAAACACAAAAACCCTTGAAGGTCTCTACTCAGAATGTCCTTTTATCACAGATGATTGCTCTACAGCAACAACTGTGTTCAACCAATTCTCGTCTTAATTATAGTTCCCCTAGATCAGGGGCTCACTTAGATTTAAATTATTTATTTGCCCCAGGCCCTTCCAAGCCAGATGCAGTGGTGTTGGGCTCCACACCAAGAGTTTGTATTGCTCAAATCTCGGACCAACTGGAGGGAGAGAGATCTAAGCATTCACTTACCCCTGCACTATTATCCCCCACTGCTTCAGTAAAAGCAGGGAGGAACACTGTCTTGGTACACTGTAGTCCGAATCCTTCTGAGACATCAGGAGAAACAGTTATCCTGAATGGGGCACAGCCCCCATTGGTCTCTAATGGTTTAAAAGGAGGAATTGAGGACAGTAATGCTTATCTTGCTCCAAATGATTTACACCTCTCATCTGGAACTGTGGCCCTCCCGGGCACCTCTGGTTCGCCTCCTTCTTCCTTAAGGCTATTCTCGGCCGATTCCCACTACCACAGCTGTAACCTTACTCAGTTAAATGTAGCCCAGACTCAGACTCCTCCTAAATTGGTGACAAATTCTCAGAGCTTAATTACAGAAAATCATATCCAACATAACCCGGCAGTAACTCAGCCCTTGGCAGGGAAGAGAAGGGACTCAGAGGATGTCCTGGATATTCCTCCCTCTAATAGTAATGCGAACATATCCAGTTCCTACTGACTGAGACAGCCCTCGCCGAATTGCTTCAAGATCACTAGCTGGAATATCTCAGGATGGAAGCAGCGAGTGACTGACTCAGATTTTGCGACAATAGCAGCTGATAGTGACATAATGTTGCTGCAAGAAACTTGGGAGAAGGCTGAGTTCTCCTACCCAGAATTTGATGTCTATCGCTTGGATGCTCGTTGCCTCCATGAAAGGGGCAGATCTAGTCTGGCGCTTTTAATACGACATTCCTTGCATTTTAAGCCTACTCTTTTGAGTTCAATAAAATCAAATTTTGCATTATGGTATTGCCCCGTAAATCGGGATTTGGAGTTACTGGTTGCTGTTATGTATATTCCACCTTCTGGATCTCTGTACTACTCGGAGGATATATGGACTCTGGCCACCAAAATGCTCCATGAAGCATGTTCTAGGTTCCCAGGTGTGGGGCTTTTAGTGAGTGGTGATTTGAACACCTGGATAGGGACTTCCACTGAAGACTCTGTTGATGATGATGCAAATGAGCTAATAACCCCCACCCCCCCCACCCCCATTTAATAATGCTCGTGCTTCCATAGATCTGATGAGGGATTCTAGAGCCCCCCGATTGCGTCAATGCCTGGCAGATTTAGACTTAATGATTCTATATCGGCTACTCCCAGGAGATTCTCAGGGACATTTTACGCATCACTCTTGTGTGGGCTCGAGTGTGATAGACTATTTCTTTGTCTCTCCTAGTTTACTACTTAATACAGTAGACCTTGAAGTGATTTCAGTGGTGGAGACTGAACATTTCTCCCTTGTTTTATCATTGTGTTCCTCCTATAATAAGGGTGCAAATACGGGGGTGACCCCGGATACCCAATCTATTTGTTCTTATTCTTATCTAGCCCGGGTAAAATGGTCTCCTGAGTTGAGGGAATAATTTTTTATATTTATCCAACAGCAACCCATTTTGGATTTATGTGATGAAATAAATTCTATGAACCTTCAATCTATTAAGGCATATGAGAATCTGACAGAGGCACTTATTCCTTTGTTAGCCATAAAAAGATCTTGTCAGCAAGCTCCTTCGAAGGCAGGCTGGTTTGATAGAGAGTGCCTTGGGGCCAGGACTATACTTAGAAAGGCGGTTAGGCAGATGCACTGCTTTCCCTCTGACGGTAATAGGACAAAGGTGTTACACCTTAGAAGGTCCTATAGGCAATTAATTGCCTTTAAGAGATTGAATTTCCAAAAATCCCTCTGGCAGCAGCTGCAACTTGCGGCTATAGCAAAGAACTCTAGTCGGTTTTGGTCTCTCATTGCTCAGTCCAGCCTGGGTTACTCCAATGCGTCCATGGCCCAAGTGGCAAAAATATTTTGGACAACTGTTTGCTAGACCCGCTAACTCGATCCTTGTAACTCCTGTTGAGACAAAGTCTATTGATAACTTTCGAGATTGGCATCCAATTGCACCCGAAGAAATTCAGGAGCTTATAGCCCAGATTAAGTCAGGTAATGCTCCCGGGCTTGATTTTGTCTCCCCAGAATTGTTGAAACAGGAGGCTGAGTGGTGGGCTCCTTTGTTGGCCTCCCTGTTTACTGCAATTAACTCAGAGGGTACCATCCCAAAATCTTGACTTAAGAGCCTGGTGGTTCCTATTTTTAAAAAGAGGGATACCGGAGATCCTGCGAATTACAGACCCATTAGCCTCCTTTCGGTGGTTGGAAAACTGTATGCTAGATACCTTCTGGCAAAATTGCAATCATGGCTGGATGAAAATAGTATTATCTCCCCTGAGCAGGCGGGCTTCAGACCTGGACAATCCACTGTGGATCATGTTTACATCTTACATCAATTAATAACAACTTATGCTTTGTCTCATTCAAAGACTGGACTCTTCTGTTGCTTTGTTGATTTTAAAGCGGCCTTTGATACTATCGACAGAGAAAGACTGTGGCTTAATCTCAGTAGGTTTTCTATCGATGGCCGCTTGCTGTACCTGATCATCAAACTACACCAGGGGAATACACTCCAAGTCCGGCCTGACCCTAACCAACTTTATTGTGGTGAGATCCCTGTTAAAAGAGGGGTACGACAGGGTTGTATTTTGGCCCCGACCCTGTTCAACTTATATATCAATGACTTAATTCCATTCATGAAGGAAGGAGAACTGCAGGCTCCTAAAATAGGGCCATGGAGATTACCTATTTTGTTATAAGCTGATGATAGAGCTCTGCTCTCATTGACACCAATCGGCCTTTGCCGAAGTATGCAACGATTTGTTACGTATTGCAAACAGGAAAACAGTTATTAACTTCTCCAAAACTAGGGTCTTGGTGATAGGCCGAAGCTTCAAAAGCCATAGATGTCAGATGAACGGAGCCTTAATTGACCAAGTCAGGTCATTCAGGTACCTCAGTGTAGTTTTCTCAGCCACAGGGTCTTGGACAGCGCACTTTGAGGCTGCTAAGAAGCAGGCTCGAAAAATTGCAGCTTCCATTATAAGCTTCTATTATGCGTAGGGTGGCAAACTGTTGGTCCGGCTCTGAAACTTTTTAGTGCAAAGGTGAGCCCCTATTTGTTGTATGCAGTTGCAGTATGACGCCTAAAAGTACTAGACAAATTGGAGAGTGTTCAAAATTATTTTTTACGTGCCATTTTGGGCTTACCGCCCTGTGTCCCTCAGGCAGTTATGAGGGCAGAGGTAGCTTTGAGACCTATTATAACGTCTGCACTCATAGCTGTGTTCAATTTTTGGCTAAAGATCAAAATCTTTCTGTTGGCTTCGAACGCTCTTCTGTTCTTTCTTTTGAACGCTGAGAACAGCTGGTGCCGGTCAGTGGAGCTGGAGCTCTCCAAACTGGGTATCCCGAGAGACCCTTTAGGTTATAAGGGTGCTGCACTCTTGATAAAACAAAGAATTTTTGATCAAGACCTACAGACTAAAAGCAGTGCACTGGCCTCCCAGAGGATAGCTCCGGGCTACCATCATGAGATCTCCCCCCATTTTACCTGCTGATTACCTCATTCAATGGCCAGCCAGTCCCTCTAGAAGGGCTGTCTTATTAATGCATTGCAATGTATTCCCTTCAGCCTTCTTGATGGGCAGGTATCATGGTATCCCTAAAGAACAGAGAGTGTGCCCGCATTGTAGTGAGGCAACCCCGGAGACAAGAGACCATATGATATTATATTGTGGGGCTTATGAATACTGGAGGAGTACCTACCTGTCCTGAATAGGTGCCATGAGGGATGGCAAACTGAATTTGTACTTAAATGGCTCCTAGAAGAGAAAGATTCGCCAATCTCTAGAGCAACTGCGGCTTTGTGCAGGCATATTTTCTGTTGGAAACAGAATGTTATGACCCCCTCCTAAGGTATATGTCAAATATTTGTTAAAGTCTCCAGACTAAGAATTTGAGAGTTAGTCAGGGGATTTGTTTATTTTAGTCTATTTTATTTTACCCTAGTCTGGGATTAATAAATATAGGGAGTTGACTGTATACGATCATGTATATTAATCTACTTGTTTAATTTAGTGCAAATATTGTAATGGCCTATTCGGCTGACAAAACTTTTACCTACCTACCTACCTACCTACCTACCATGGAAGGCAGGGGAGGCAACCAGGGGAGCTTCAAGGCCACGCAATAAGGGTATGGGCAGCACAATGGGGCGGCTAGGAAGCGATGCATGGGGAGCGGACACAGCACAGCTGCAGGAATCGAAGGCTGGCGATGGCCTACACACAGACAGCAGTGATATGCACACAACATGCGAGCACCCACACAAGCCCCCAGGAAGCCACCTATATGCCGGGACCACAGCCCACCTCCACCGATACACCCAAGCACCCAACACCCCAATACCCAGTCGCGAGCGACACCAGTTGGCATGGAACACACAGATGGATCCCCCCGGTATGGGTGGCCGGCCCCATGCTTCCATGTGCACCCGGTAACGCATAGCCCACAACCAATTGGCGCAGCACCTGGGTGCAGGGCCCAACGGACAGCTGGTGGCACGTGGGTGGGAGCAGGCAGCAGGCCCCATATAGTGAGCCCCACCTGCAGCACAGCGGCAGGAGCGAGCCCATGAGCACAGTGCCTGA
This sequence comes from Sphenodon punctatus, assembly GCA_003113815.1. NCBI lineage: Eukaryota > Metazoa > Chordata > Lepidosauria > Sphenodontia > Sphenodontidae > Sphenodon > Sphenodon punctatus. Next base: position 6,035,070 of record QEPC01015698.1, read on the forward strand.
CACTGCTAGGCGCTCCTGAGGCACCTCCTATAACAGGTCCTCGCAGATACCTGCCATGGATGCAAATCAGCGGGTTGCCCGTTGGCACCTACAGGAGATCATAGCGGAGTCGTACCGCCAGCACACCAAGTTCCTATGGGTCACCACAGACCTGATGGACACGTACGCTAGGGTGCGGGAATGCCTGGTCCAGGTCGCTGCAACCAGCCTGCTCTCCCACCAAAGACACTGCCGCATCCAGGCCTTGCACACGGCATGCCGGCTCTCCGGAACATACCACAGGGCTCTGCTGAGTGCATGCACCCATCCGGCTGCCATTAGGCGAGCAGCTGCACACCACTACCGGGCGAGGGCGGCCCTCTTCAGTGCTGTCATACTCGCCATGCCCATTGACAGGCGCCTCTGGACTGTGCTCCGTGTCCAGCAATGGTGGGAGGGGGTCCTGACACGATGGGACGATGTTGCTTGGAGGGTACACATCCGGATAGACCGGTGTACCCTCCTGCAACTGGCAGAGCTCCTGCGGCCCTGGCTGGAGCAGCTGCACAACCCCATGAACTCCCCTATCCTGGTCGCCCAGTGGGTGGGCATAGCTTTCTGGACCCTGGCCACCCCAGATTCCTGCCATTCCATGGCTCAACACTTCAGAGTGGGCCTCACAACCATCACCGGCATCATCCGCGAATTCTGCAAAACTGTAGAGGTGGTCCTTCTCGACCGTGTGATCCAGCTCATGGATCAGGGGGCTGTGATGGCCTCGGGTTCCCCAACTGCCTGGGTGCAATCGATGGCACCCATGTGTAGATCCTCCACCACCACTACCACAATGATGCAGCTGAGTACATAAACCAGCACAGTGATTTTTTTTCTTTTTAAACTGCCTAACTGAGTCGAACCATTGGTCCATCTTAGCCCAGTATTGTCACAACCTGACACAGCAGCAGGGGTTTCAAATTCGACTCTTCCACTGTCTCCAGCGGAGGCCTCCCCCAGGCGTGCTACCTGAGACCCCTCCAAGCCCCCAATACAGGCCTCCCCCAGGCGTGCTACTAGAGGTCCTGAAATGGAGATGCCAGGGATTGAACCTGTGAGCTTATACATGCAAAGCACACACTCTTACCACTTGAGCTATGCCCCCCCCCCACCTTATCACTCGTTGCAGCTCCAGGCTGCCATCGACCACTGGGGCCGGTTCATCGGCATCTTCACCAGTCACTCCAGCCGCAGCCATGATACCCGGATCCTCGCCATCTTCCCCCCTCTTCGCACAGATGTACAGGGTGGACTTTGCCAACATGCGGATGACCCGCATTGAGAGGGTGTTAGCACCTCTCTGTATCATCGGGGACCCGGCCTATCAGCTGCTCCGCTGGCTCATGAAGGCCCATCCGGTAGTCCGGAACCAGATGGAGTCCCTGTACATGTGCACCGCGAGGACCGTCGTCGAGAGGGCCTTCGGTGCCCTCAAGCAGAGATGGAGGTGCCTGGCCGGGCACCTGAACTACTCGGTAGAGACCTCTGCCCTGGTAATCGGCACGTGTTGCGCAACATCTGAGAGACCGATGGAGCAGCCCTTGGGTATCCTAGGCCAAAGCGACCAGCTGTAGCTAGCTTATTAAACGCATTATGCCATGAAGAGAGACATATAACCAGTTCAGTTGTGCCCCCATAATCAGTTCATGCTGCCCCCACCCCATAACCAGTTCATTTCTGCCCCTGCCCCCATATAAGCTATTCACGCTGCCCCCACCCATAACAATTTAATTTGTGCCCACGGGGCAGTGTGAATTGATTATATGGGGGGCGCAAATGAACTGGTTATGGGGTGCAGGTTTAAAGACAGTATTCCTGTTAGCAATAACTTCATTAAGAAGAGTTAGTGAAATAGCAGCCATAATAATCTCAGAACCATATTTGCAGATTTATTTTCCAAGACAGAATAGATATTGCTTTACATCCTAAATTCCTACCTAAGATAGTATAAGTAAGACAGTTGTGAGAATGTGGCCCTTTTTACACAGGTCTCTCCTCCCACAAGGCACAGGCGGCACTGGCAGCAAGAAGCAACAGGCTCTGGAGGCCAGACTGACTAAGCTCACCCCCTGGCCCCTCCCCCCAGTAAGGTAGTCGACGCAGTCAGTCTCTCTGTGCCTGCGTCACTGCCCGCTTGGCTGCCCCTGCAGTGGAACCACTCCTGGGGAGTGGTGGTAGACACTCGGCTGGGGAGTGGGGGGAAGCATTAGGAGACCATTCTTCTCCATGGTTGCTCAGAGAGGTGGAGAATGGGAATCCTTCCTGCCCAGAGGGAGTAAGTTTTATGTAAATTTATACATTTGCATAATTAGGTGGTGCCTAATTATGCAAATTAGGCCCCACACCAAGATTTCGCACATGGCCTCACAAACCCTGGGACCAGCCCTGGGGGCCACAATGGACCCCTTCATGTGGAGGATTCTATCTAGGGCATCATAACAGGGCACGGTCCCCACTGGTTGTTGCCCTTTATGTGTTTGTAGCCCCTCTTAAGCTCCTTGGCCTTGGAGAGGCACTGTGCTGCCAACCTCTGGTATCCTGCCTCCCCCATGTGCCTCACTATCTGGTCGAACACATGCTCGTTCCGCTTGTTTACAGCAAGCTCCAGCTGGTTTTCCAGGGACCCCCAGATACTGATGAAGTCCTGGGTCTCCTGGACTCCCCACTGTCCCCCTTGCTGGTACCTCCGTCTCTGTGCTGGCCCCTCTGGCTCCTGTGCCACCGCCTCCTCCCTGCTGGTGTCCTCTGGGGGTTCCAGGCCTCGGGCACGTTTCCTGGTCCGTTGGGTGGACATGGAGAGTTGGGTGCTGTGGGTGTGCCATTCCTGCCCCTGGTCCCCGCCCTCCCTCCGTGGCTGTCTCCTAACCTTGCACCCCTGCCCACCCTCCCCGGCCGTCCCACTGTGGTCTCCCTACCCATTTGCGGGGGGCCTCCGTCCCCTGTTCAGTATCCCCCCGTAGGGCAGGTTGCTTCGGCTCCTGATGCTGCTCCTCACGCTCCATCGCTCTCCTGTCTCTCCACTCTCTCTTCCTGTCTCGCCACCTCATTCCCCTGGAGTACTATGCTCTTTAAATATCCCGCCCATTCCATTTGTTGCCCATTGCCCGGCAGCAACACTGCATGCTGTCGCCACGGTGTGGGGTCATTCTGTGCGATCGTGCCTGGCCATTGCCGTTCAGACGTTACTTTTGGCCGTTTCCCGGTGGGGATTGCATTTACCACAGTTCTGGTCCTGCTCCCGTCCTGAGGTCAAGAACCGTGGTTGGCCTCGGCCCCTACCGGTAATTGACTGTGGTGAACATCTGGATGTCGCCGTACAGACGTTCACGGCTCACTGGTCGTGCTGGGGGATTGACTGTGATTCACTGTGGTTGACTGTGATCTCGTAATGTCTGAAATTACCCCAAGTCTAAAACAAGAAATAGCACAATCTAACTAGAACATTAAAATTAGATATATGCAAATAATCTCAGCAAATGCAAAGTTTTTGTCTTATTGTTGTTTAAATTCCATTCTATACTAGCAATAAAGAATTTCACAGAGAATTCCATAGGTTGTTGAGCTACTCACACCTCAGTAGTAATGTCTGAAATACACAATACTAGCCATGTCCTAATTCTTAAGCAGGACGTCTATTAGTATGTTAAATTATTACTAGCTTACAAAAACTTCAATTTTAAAAAATAATTAAGAAGTGCTTAGACTTTCAATTGCTGTGCTTAATTCAATTCCGCCTCCCACCACCACCACCACCAATATTGGCAGAAATAGGGATTTTTAGAAAACTCTGTTAATGAATACCATGCAGATCAGAACTGTACTTTTAAAATTTTAAAAAATATCTTGTTCTTGATTTCTTTTAAATGAGAAGAGAATGCTGAAGCAGCCTACTAGCAGCATAAAATCATTATGAGGCTGTAGTGATGCCAAAACTATTGCTGAAGACACTAACATCAAAAACATCAAAGGCAACTTTTTAAAAAAATGTTGTTAAACCAGGAAATGGAGTTCTGTCTTAATAGCAACAACAGAGAACAAACAAAAAACACTGACCAAACGTATTTATTTTTGTGTAATAAAATTTGTTTTCAAGCCTGTGCAAAAATATCCCTCTAGACTGTGAAATTTTATCAGTGTAAACACCAAAAGAACAAAGGAATTACTATAGTTGGAGTTAATCCTTAGATTGAATATTTAGGAATATAATTATTTCAATATCACTAGTGATGGGATAGCATGCTGTTTTTCTATAAACTTTAAGAAAATATTTCCACACTTCAGAAAAGTGGATCGTTTTCATGCATTTTTTTCCAGCTCCCATCCTGCTATAGATACAACTCTCTCTATTTCACATACAAAGGCTTGATTCTCCACTGCCACAGACCTTGTAGAGCCATTTATCCCTACATTAAGAATTAGCAAAATGTTGTCATTCTGATTTGAAATGGTTTTACTGGATTTTGTACATATGTGAATAACTACCTGAAGGATAAAGCAGAGAAGAATCACTGAGTGGTAACAAAACTATAGCCCTGCGTGGGTAAGTGTGCTTATGGCCGTTTAATACATTGTGAGTGTTCACTTGCACTGATTCCTGTCCATGTCTCCACACAAGCTGTGCGGGTGAATCCTGGCAAATTCTGGCTAGTCCGTAAACAAGCATCCGACATCTGTTTAATAGGTTGCATAGTCACTTGTGTGAGGAGGCTGTCCTCCTGTGCCACAGAGATATAAGTGGCGTTCCATGGAATGTCGACTTCCAGCAATACATTTGCAAGCCCTCAAACGTCATGCCTACGTAATGTCCACCTTAAACACAGTGCCATTTTCAAAAATGCATTTTCTGTGTTCAGCGCGGCCAGGAATTGGACTCTGCTGCAAGCTCTTACCTAGCTGTTGTATTGTACAGTACAATTTCCAGAGGTTGGCTATCGCTGCTGGAATGCATCCAACTGACAGCCAGGCAGCTACTAGCACCACTGCTCTGTTGCAGCACAGCCACCCCAACTTGACATGCCAGTGTGGAGTCCACTAGAAGGCTGAGGAAACCAAGACTTTCATTAGACTGTGGGGCAATGAAAGAGTCTAGGCGAGCCTTTTGAAACACTACTGTAACAAAGCTATTTTCAGGCGATCGTGGCACAGGTACAGAGCTTGGGCTACAAGAAGGTTACATATGGAGCAGTGCCAGAAGCGTGCAAAAGACCTCAGGTGTGTGTACAAAGAGATCAATTACAACAACTGGACCTCAGGACATGGCTGACAAACCATCCAGTATTCTGAGCTACTGGACCATTTCTTCTGCATTGATGGGGCCATTTTTGTGTTGAGGCTTTGTAGGACGGCATTTGCTCATGGCCATAAGCAGGTCGCCAAAACCAGTCCCCCTTCCGTCTGCTTCCCACAGGTCGCTAAGACATATGGCCGCCTGCAGATTAAGACAGCCAGTACAAATTGCTACGCCCAACAGCCGGCTCCTACCACTGCTGCTGAGACAGAATTACAGTCAACTGTGACCGATGATGGGGCCGTGACTAACAATACCGGACAGCTGGCTGCTCTTCAGCCAGGAACAGGGTGTGTTCATAGAGAGTGATGAGGATGGCATACGCAATAAGCATCCACAGTTTTGCACAGGATGGTATTTGGGGATTGCAATTTGAGGTTGTTTTGGGATGCAGGGGCATCAATTCTGTTGGTGGGGACATCCATTTTGTTGCCTGCATTCTCATTTCAATGGATGGGTGGCAGCCATTTTTTTCTGGGGAAGCAGGGCATCCAGCACTGGGCAGGGTTGGGGAGGCATACTAACATGGTGCTTACAATTTTGGTTACCATTTCCTTTTCTCCATAGGGGGTGTTGCCCTGCTGCAGCCACACATACCCCCGGCCTCAGCGATGGTTCGTGCTTGGTCGGACAAAGAGGGAAGGTGTGCTTCTCCCGCTCTGTTCACTGGTTCATGCACCACAGGCACCTGGTAAGACTGACAAAAAAGTGGGCGGAAATGGTCAATTATTTATCCTTGCTTTGCAGATTGCTAACGTGCAGCAACTCAGCAGGTCGAGGTACGGTCATTTTTTCTTTTTCTTCAGCCAATTCAGGCACTCTAAAGAGGCACAAGGCACCAATTACAGGCGATGAATGGCAGCAGGATGTGTGGGGGCAAAATCGGTGGGGGCACAAGAATGTGGCCCACAATCTCCTGGAGGACAATGCCAGAACCTCGCTAGACATGAGGGAAGCAATCAGGGCAATAGGACATGGTCACCACAGGCTTATATGCCAGGATGCGGAGGAAAGGGGGCAGGAGGTGTCCTAGAAGAGAATGGAGCTGGTCAGGGAGTGGCACACCAGTGGTATAGCAGGGCTTACGGAAGCTCAAGTCTTGTTCTCTTTATTTGGATCAATTTCAATCAGTATCTTCCACCGATACAGAGGCTTTGCTTGAGGTAATGCAGGCAACAGTTGTGAATTAGATCCTGCCCATCCTGGCTGCTGAAAGCAATTCGGGAAACGTTGAGGCTGTTGCTGGCTGGAGTTGTCAACTTCTCTCTTCGGTGAGGGGGGTAGGATGCGGGACGTTCTTAAAAACGCAATCATCTGACCTTTGCCTAAGAAGCCATCTCTGGATGTTGACTCCCCCGCCAGCTATTGCCCTGTCTCTAACCTAACCTTTTTAGGAAACATTACTGGGGTGGTTGCCCGCCAGCTCCAGGCTCCTCTTGACACTATCAGGTTCCTGGACCCATTTCAGTCAGGCTTTCATCTGGCACAGAGACTGCACTTGTGCCCTTCTTTGGTCAAGGATCTGCACCTGGAGATCAATAGGGAGAATTATACCCTGCTGATCCTGCTAGATCTTTTAGCAGCCTTTGATGCAGTTGATCATGAGGTGGTGTTGACATGTCTGCAGAATCTGGAAGGGATGCGCGGAACTGTTCAAGCGATTCCGTTCGTTCCTGTGAGGGGGGTCTTAGTAGGTGGTGATGGGCAATAGTTCATCGGCCCGTCGTCACCTCCCATGTGGGGACCCACAGGGTTCCATATTGTCTCCCCTCATGTTCAACATGTATACAAGACCACTGGGCGAGATCATTTGGAGGTTTGGAGCGAAGTGTCATCAATACGCCAATGATAACCAGATCTACATCTCTTTTTCATCCAAACTAGGTCTTGCAGTCTCGGTGCTTACCTGATGCCTGGCGGCTGTTGGGGACTGGATGAGGATGAGCCAACTGAGAATGAATCCTCACAATACTGAAGTGATGACGAGCTGTCTGTGGCAGCAGAGGCAGGGTAACAAATTTTTACAATAAATAAATAAATAAATGGTGGTTGGCTGGCTTTTTAACTTGGGGGGGAATTGGGACTCCAATTATTGATGGGGGTCCAGTCCCCTTTGGTCACTCAGGTCCTCGGCCTTGGAGTACTTCTCGACCCCTTGCTACATCTGGATCGTCAGGTTGCAGCAGTGGCCAGGAGCACTTTTCATCAACCCCATCTGGTGAGGAGGCTGCGGCCTTTTCTTTCTGATTCAGACTTGTCCATTGTCATCCATGCTTTCATCATCTCAAAGCTCGATTACTGCAATGAGCTCTACATAGGGCTGCCCTTGAAGACTGTTCAGAAGCTGCAGCTGGTGAAGAATGCGGTGACCCGGTTCCTTTGGGGTACAGGTTGCTGGGAGCACATTACACCGGTGCTCCAGAGTCTGCACTGGCTACCAACAGTTTTCCAGGCACAAATTCAAGGTGCTGGTTTTGACCTTTAAAGCCCTAAACGGCCTGGGCCCCACTTATCTGAAAGACCACCTGTCCCTGTGGTCGGCCAGGGGCGCTCTCCTATGGGTTCCACCCTGTTACTCTCGTCATTGTGATCGGGGCCTGCAGAGGAGTGCTCTTGGCTGCTGTCCCAGTATTGTGGAACTCCCTCCCGCTGGAAGTCTGTTTGAGTCTGAGCCTGGGTGTTTTTCGGCGGCGGTGCAAAACCTTTCTTTTTAGTAAAGCATTTGGCAGGTGGGGATAGGAATTCAGTGGGGGTATTGGTGGGTTGGGGTTGGTGTGGGTGTTTTTGTTGAACTGTATTTTTGTTGAACTGTATTTTAGTTTTAATTGTATTTTATATTTTTGTGAGCAGAGCCTTCTGGGAAGGGCAGGGTAAAAATGCTAATTAAAAAAAAAATCAATCACCTCCCGGAGGAGCACAACAACCTGTGGGACATGCAGAGGAAGCTAGTCCCCACTCTCCATGTAGGAGAGGGCACAAAATACACTAGACCAGTCAAGTACATATCCAGCATGATGTCCTGGACATAGTTAGGGTTGGGCTCTCAGAGCATAACTGCTGCAGCAGCCCCCACAGCAATCTGGTTCTAGTCGGGGTTACATGCAGGCATGTGATGGGGTTGAGGTAGAGCTGGGGAGAGGTGAAGGGAAAGGTTGGGGGGTTGGTTTTTTTATGCTGTTTTTATGTATTGTTTTTATTTTTTCTGTAAGCCACCCTGAGCCATTTGGGAACAGTGGGGTAAAAACTGAAATGAAAAAAATAAAATAAAATAAAAATTCCCCTCCCAGAGAACCCAGGAGTCCTATCTTCCAGCTCCTTGTAGATAATACAAACTGTGCATGTAGATGGATTATACATACAACACACGTGTACATTTTATGTACGTGTTCCTCTACCTTCTCACAGGGAAGAGAATAGGTATCTGTACATAGCATATATGTGTAGCATCTACGTGTAACCACCTCTCTACTACAGCTGCAACCAGGCATCCCATGATTCGGGCACCCCTGACAAATCTAGGTTGCCTCAACTGACCCATGCTCAAACAGGACCTGAAAGGCTGCTCAAACATGCCAGCTGGCTTTGAAAGCAACAGATCCCGGGACGCTCCACAGTGGCCCCAGCCAAGGTCTGTCACTTTCAAGAGCTACTTCCCCACCACCACCCCATACAGTGTCTCTCACCTGAGAGGTGCACTGTGTGGGGGAAAGTGCTGACCAGCCTTTGAAAGTGAGAGGTCCTGGCTGGAACTGATGCGGAGCCTAACTCTACAATGCTCTCAGCCAGAGCTTGCCAGTGCAGCTTCCTGGACACAGTGACTATGAGAGCACTGTGTGGGTAATGCTCGCACTTGTAGCCTGTCAGATGCCCGATAGGGTGCCCGAAAATGTGGGCATTAACTGCGAGTACTAATTGTAGTACCCATTGCATCTCTACCTATATCTTACATACACATATCCAGTCTCTTCTATATGACAGTATAGAGGGAGACGTACACAAAAAGTATGTACATTATTTGTCTAACTCACCTCCATCCTGACATTTTAAAATCTCACTCTCTCCACTGGATAACATGGGAACGTCAAAACATCATAACTTTAAAATTACACAATGCATTTTCAAAATCTAAGCTTAGGAATGGACTAGAATGCACACTTTAATTTTCTGACACCTCTACACTTTCACACAAACAACAAATTTTCCTGCGTCAACAGAAAATGTCACAAAAGGAAGAAAAAACCTGTTTTGACTCCAGAATTCAAAGTTCTATAACTCAGTTGTTTCTCAACCAACCTGTCTGAAATGTGGACAGCTTCTATCCCTCAATCAAGTGAACCTCCCTACCCAATTTCACAGTGATAGGATAATCATCTCAATTGTATAACAAGTAGAGTTTTGTGATTTTAACAGCGTGCAAGCTGCATTAACTATAGAGCCGATCCCCAGTAATGTGGGTTTTCTGAAAAATTTTCTGATGCAAATTTTCTGAAAAATGTTCCAATGCCCTAAATTGATTGGGATTTGATATAGCACGTTTGATTTGTACTTAGTAAACAAAACTCAAAAAGTACACTATGTTAATTTTATGTGCTGGATAAATCTCTCAATTTTTTTTACAATAGCCAAAAGTAAGTTGAACTGAAATATCTAATTAAGGGAAAAAATGTTATTATTAACATCAAAATCAAATTCAAGTTTATTGCATAACCATAGGTTATTGCACACACAAAAACACAGACAAAAAATATAAAATATAACAGTAAATAAAACAGGCATTTAATACTGAGTACTGAACAGACTGCAAATAAGGGATCTGTATAGTTAAATGCTTGGGCCAAACCCCCCAGCTGCTTAGCATAGGCTGCCGAAGGTTCCCCTAAACTTAAACGCCCCCCCAAGAATCTATACGACCTAACCCCTGGCTTGACGGCACCCCGGGTTTAAGCTAATCCAGGAGTTCAATAACCTCACTCAAAGCACACGTACCATACAATCCGGGCACATGATGTAGTTCAAGAGGTACCACAACCTTTACCCTTGGACTTTGCCAGGCAAATCTCCATGGGGCTACTTTTAATGTGCAGGCCAAACCTTTATACTAGAATTACAGAGGGGCAAAGCAGAAGTCTCGTCATCAAAGGGCTAAATATAAACAACAATATTCCAAGGCAAAGTTCATCTCTATGCCATTGTGCCATTATGGGGCCTAAAGTTAAGGAAACTCTTCCTATAGTATATTACTTGAGCCAAGAACCTTGCCAACCTCTCTATCACCTGGGGGTCAGTAGCACCCGTCAGGTGCTCCAGCATGATTTCGTCTGATCTGCCGGGGTACTTTTCCAAAAGCCCAGCCAAGTACAGGGCTCTCGGTGCATCAAGATGGCAATGCAACAGCATGTGGGCCACTGACTCAACCGCTAGTTGGTCAAACGGGTGAAGCCACTCTGCATAAGGAATGCCCCAAAAGTGGCCGTCCACTTCACCCTACCTCGAAAGATCAAAGCTATAGCCCTTTTTGGAGTATGAATTGTCAGATACTCAGCCATCGCGCCTAAGTTCGGAAGCCAGTTCAAATAGGCTTGCACGTGAGAGGCCTAACCTTACCAACCACAATCTGATGTTCAATGTCCGCCACACGGCCTAACAGCTCCTTCCTAATCAGCCCTACTGGCTTATGCAAAAGGTATTCCTTAGACATGCCAATCTCTTTTAGGTACCCCTCAATTTTGAGGCCCCATGGGTTAAGGTAAGGGTCCCTCCCTACCTCTTTCAATAACTCCGAGGACTGCCTCAAAAAAACTTTGACCCAGAATTTCAGCGCGGCCTCCGTGGCCACCTAGGACCAGCTTTTCTGACCACACACCAGCAGTGCAATCGCATGCGGAGTACCCCTGGGGCTGCCCAACAAGCCCATAAGGAATCTAGCCTGTATAGTATTGATGGCTTTAAGGGAGGAAAAGGGGGCCATAACTCAGCCCCATAGAGGGCCTGTGCCCTCACCTTTCCATTATGTGCCTGGACGGCAGATGGGATATCGCACCTCCCCTGGCGCATAAAGTATCCGAATAAGGCACAGGAAGGGCCCTTCACTAGTGCTAGGGCTCTTACAATGTGCTCCTTCCATGATCCGCTAGCATGAAACAACAGCCTCAGGTACCTGTAATTAAACACTTTCTGAAGTGAGGCCTCACCCAGAGGCCAGTGCAGCAATTTCTTTTTGTTGGAGAAGACCATGACTTTAGACTTGTTCAAATTTATTAACATAATTATTTTAGGAAACAATGCATTTTTAGAACCGAAAGACTCTCTCGAAAAATACACCAGAAAAACCTCCGGAAAAAATTCCATTATGGAAAACATTTTGTGGACAATTTTCTGTCCCACATTACTGCCAATCTCGCAGCTCTATAATGTCTATCAACTGCTGGTTTTCAAAGCCCTGAAAAACATAGGCCCTGGCTATATTCAGGATCTGCTCCTGGAGCCTCACCCTGTTGGTATTTGTGCTCAGAAACCACCTGCTGTTTGGGGATCCCGCCACTGTGCCTTAAGTCCACAGGCAATCAAGCCCTTGCTGCACCGGGGCCCTCAGTGTGGAACTTCCTCCCTCCAGATGTCCATCTTAATTCCTCCCTCCTCACCTTTAAATGGCACCTTAAGTCTTATTTATATTCCAGGAGCTGTTAGGATCCACTGCTCGTTTCCTTTCATGTGTCCTTTCCCTCCCTTTCCCTTCTAAATTGTTTTAAACTGGATTTTTATTTTAAATGTATTTTATATTGTTTTTGTGTTGTAAAGCGCTCCAAGCACCATCTTGGCAACCTTTTGCCTCCAGCTGCTAGCGGGGTTGAGAAACCTCAGCGACCCCATTCCTTATGCAGCTCTGCCTGGCACAACATGCCCCAAGCAGCAGGGGCAAGCTATAGCTAGAAAGAGCTCTCAGATGGCTGCTGCTACTGCACACAGAGATCCCAGCTGCATATATCCACCTAGCCGTAGAGGAAAGTGGAAATCCAGGAGGGGAATCATAAAAACTATTATTATTCTAAAGTACTTTGATATTCAGACCCTAGTGCAGCTAGAGTGAACACTAGGAAGATACTTGTGTTGCATACCATGCAATATGAAACTGGAAGAGTTATACTTCTGACGTTTACTATTACTGTAAAAGCAAAGGGAAACATGTAATGTAGAGTACAATAGCTCAAATACAACGGCTTCAAATAGTTTTTTGTAATGTACATCAGTACTTTGGGAATTACATTTGAACCATATGTGTTTATTTATATTTACAAAAAGAAAAAATAAGGCTATACAAGTTGTTTGTCTCAAGTATGCTTAGACAATTTAAAAAGCTGCCCTTCCTATAACCCTTTTCCCAGTACCAGATGTAGGTAGAGTCAGTGGAAGTGAAGCAGACACAAGCATGACAATCCAATTCTCTGCATAAAAGGGGGAGAAAACACTATTTGAGAGCCTCACAAGGTCATTGCAGGAGACAGACATCTGTCGAGGTGGAAGTCAGTACACTGTTTGTTCGGAGCAAAGAGTCATTTTGGTACTTACATACTTAGAATAATCCAGACTTCAAAGTAAAGACACTGAATCCAAGTAAACAGATCTAAAAATATTCTGACCTTTACTTAAAGGCTTGGTTTGTACACAACAGAAATCTTAAAAATTAGTTAGGTCTGGTTTACTTACTTAACAAAAATGCTTTGTTTGGGTAGGTGGAGGAGGAGCAGCAAGAGGACAGAGAACCTAGAGCTGACGTCTCCTAGCATTTTAACTAGAAACACCGACAGTCAACAGTTTTCCCAAAACAACTATTTCTCAAAAAGGAACAGATTTAAACTCATTGTCTTAATTTAGACTCAGGCTAATGTCTATAACAGTTGGAGGGGGAACAAAGGACTTCAGCATTCGTATCCTTATCTAAAATCTGAAATGTTTAAACCATAAATTCTCAATAGTGGAACAAGACAGGACAAAGGGCATTTCACACAAGACACGCTCCACCCGCTACCCACTATACGTGTTGCAGGGCTGCAGTGTTGCCCTATGGGCAGGGCCCCGATTCTTCCGCGGATTTTTTTTTTAAATTCCGCGGGAGTCAGGGCCCAATTCTGCGCCTCGGTGCGATTTGCCATGCGGGCAGGGGGGCTTGGCTTGCCTCCTCCTCCCCCCACACTGGTAAAATCCTCAGGGCTTCCCCTCCCCAGCTGCCGGGGCTTGCCCTCCCCAGCTGCCGGGGCTTGCTTGACTCTCTCCCCCCCCTTTTACAAAAGGAATTGCCTTATCAGAGACGGCAGCAGCAGCTGCTCCATCCAGCGCGCTCGTACTTCCTGGCCCCTCCCGACGGGGTCTCTCAGGGCGACGCAGCCGGATGACGTCATCCACCTACGTCGCCCTGAGAAGCCCCGTCGGGAGGGGCCAGGAAGTACGAGCGCGCTGGACGGAGCAGCTGCTGCTGCCGTCTCTGGTAAGTTAATTAATTATCTAAAGGGGGGAGGCAAGCCCTGGCAACTGGGGAGGCTGGGGAGGGGAAGCCCCGAGGTTTTTTTTATTCCCCTCCCCTCATGGAATCTCCTGCCCCGCGTCCCCGCAGCGCAGGCTAGAAATTCTGCGCAGGGGTAAGCGGGGCAGGAGATTCCGTGGGGGGAGGGGAATTCCGCGGGAAATCTGCGAATCGCAGACCCGCGTTTCCCTCGGGGCCCTGCCTATGGGTGCCCTGTGACATGTATAGTGGGTGGGTGAAAATGCCCTAAGTTTTGGCTCTTAGGTTAAAGTCACTCTGAGACAGAAAGACAAAATTTAGGTCTACTTCATACTTTTTTTAATGTTTTGAATGTATAGTATGAATGTTTAGTATAGTATAGTATAGTATAGTATAGTATAGTATAGTTGTTTTAATGTTTTGGAAGCCGCCCCAAGCTGCATGGCAGGAGGGGCGGGGTAAAAATCTAAATAAATAAATAAAAATAAATAAATAAATACTTGAATTCTGTACGTTTTAGTTGGATGTGATATTTATGCTGATTCTACACATGGGTGAACTTCACCCACAATAAATATATTTTAGCACATAATTCCTGCACCAAAAACTCCCTCTCCTACTACCTAGTAACAATTACCGTGGAGAGCTAGTCTAGAGAGAGTGTGGTTGCCCTGTTGGTCCCAAATGTAAGAGATAAAGTAGCTCCAATGATATCTTTTATTGGAACAACTACTGTTAGTGAAAGTACACAAGCTTCTGAGTCGCATAGAGCCCTTCCTTAGGCATGTAAAAGGTCAGAATGGGAGACTAAGCAAATTCAGGGCAGTTATTTTTATTATAGCATCACTTTGGAGGGATAGAGATCATTTCCACAGAACTTACCATCTACAACCCTCTAATCATTGCATACAGCTCAAAATACGTTGAGCAACTCTGCAGAAGAAACTCAGAAAAACTAAGAAGCTGCCAATTCCACCAAAAATACTCCAGAAGAGACAAGCTGAAACAACTGCATGCTCCAACATTCTGAAAGAAAAATATAGAGAAATCCACCTAGAAATTATGCAAGAAATCCAAAATAACTACAATAAAAACCAAACAGCTGTTCACCACAAAAACAAAAAGTTGAACAAACTGCAACATTTTCAGTCTACAGAACACTAATCAACCCTGCAACATTAATAGTCTCTCAAAACAGTTGCTAACCCAAGCCAAACTATCAGTATTTTCTAAAGATCTAAGCTTCTGCCAAATTACAAAGCTTGATAACCTAGAGTAGATATGTTCAAAAATTGAGTGAAAAATTCCTATTAGCCAGTGGAAAAATCAACCATAAGGATAATACCCTCCACAAGAATCTCTCCCCAAAAGTCTAACAAAAAGAAAAGAAACATACATCTGCCTGGACACCCTAAAATGGACATAACCAATCACTAGACCACTACATTAACTGCTTCAGGAAAAGGACTGCCAAATCCTGAACAAAAGCAATACTTATCAGAACCTCTCCACTGCAGAAAGATTATGCAGCCCTGAAACCTTACCACAAGAGGGTCAACCGCAAACCTGCCAAAAAAAGGAGTTCCATTAGTAGTCCTAAATCAAGATGACTACATCACCGAAGGCAACAGATAACTTTCAGACCACAGAGTGTAAGCCGTAGGCAGGGACCGCATCTATCCTATTGTTCTGTAAAGTGCCAGGTACACAGCTGGTGCTATACAAATGCTAATAATAATAATAATAATAACAACTCTAAGAAGATCCCACATTACAAGTCACACTGGAATTCAAAACTCATCACTTTCAACTCCACCCCACAGAATGGAGGACTGTATGCATCCTTCCCAAAATGTATAAATAGGAGAATCCAAGCAGACCCATTATATCTGGAAAGGATACATTCACTGAAGAAATATCAGGACTCATAGAAACTATTCTCAAACTTCTTGTCACAGAAAGAGCCAGATTCATCCAAGGTATCACCAACTTTCTCAGTAGGATTTGCAACATAAGGAACATCCCTCAGAGTCAGAACAGCATCCTTCCAACCATGGATGTAACCTCACTATGCCACAACATCCCTGACACTGCCCCCGATATCTTAGACAGTGGAAAACATTCACATATCCACCCCAAGAACATTGCAAAGCTTGTCCTTTTCATCCTCATACACCACAACTTCACATTAAACAACAAATACTATGTTCAAACTAGGACTGAACTGAATAGTACTTCCGGGTATTCGGACTGATTTTCGAAGTTCCGATTAGTCGGTCTGAGTACTCGGAAGCAATTTGGACTTTAGACACTGAAGCACAGAATGTCGGAAAACTTCAGAAACTTTGGCCTCTGCAGGTGTTGCCATGTGTAGCACCTGCACCGTTTAATTGCCTAGCCAATCAGGGTGTGCACAACACATCCACCCTCATCCTCCCTCCACTTCCCCCTAATTGTCTAGCCAATCAGGGTACACAACAACACTCTACAGTCCTTCCTCCCTCCCCCCATACAGTATATAAGGGGCTGCAATGCAGCAGTCTCTTTGTGGTGTAGGAAGGAAAGGGAGAGGGAAGGAGTGGAGGAGCGGAGGATGAACTGTTACAAAAATAGGAAATAAAATATATATAGCACACACACATTTGGGGAGGGATTACATAGGGTGGGTGTATGTAGATTAGACAGACAGACTAGATATAGTAGGAATTAGGATAGGATTTGTTGTTATTAGGACATATAGTTAGATTATAGGATATCATATATAGTTCTAGCTTAGGAATAGGATAATATGTATAGTTTAGGATATACGAATAGGATATCTATATTTTATTTATGACTATATATAGTCATGGTTAGGTTAGGTTAGGTTAGATCAGGCAGCAGCATGTCTGAATCTGAGGTAGCAGGAGTCTGGGGGCAGAGGTCCAGGTGGTGGAGGAGGCAGAGGCAGGGCCTACGCCTGTCAAGCAATGGCAGCGGTGCCAGCAGGCTCCGAGATCTGCAGTGTTGGACCACTTCTCCCAGCCCCAGGGAATGGCCCACACTTCAGCTCTGTGCTTCCACTGCAACAGGGAGGTGTGGCATGAAAGACAGAGCAGGACCTCCACTCTCTGAGGCCACCTTTTCAGGTCCCATGGGATAGTGCTGGAAAGGCGGAGAGCGCGCAGGCAGGTGGCAGGCATGCTGCACCTGCCAGACAAAGGAGGCCCTCTCTTCCTCAGCAGCAGCAAAGGTGAAGGAGGCCAGTCTTGCACAGGCTGAGGAAGAGTTGCCCCTACCCCCAGAGCTGCACGGCCTGACTCATGCCATCGAGTCTGGGCATGCAGTTCTGGACCAACTGTACCAGGCACGTGACTCCTTAGCGGAGCAGCATCGTGACCTGGGATGTCATCAGGTGGACAGCGCGGCCTACTGTATCTACATGAGGCAGACACGGCATGCCAACATCATGTTCTGCCAGGCCCTGATGAAGGATGCCGGGGGGGGGGTGTAGTCCGCTGGCTGGATGCTGCTCGGGCTTCTGACATGTAGGTGACCCCACCGCCAGACCTCCCACCAGTAACCACCACCAGGCTAGGAGCAACCAGCCAAGACTGAACTGATGAGGATGAGGATGATGATGATGCAACTTCCGGGCAGGCAGGGGCAGTGGGTGATCTGATGTTATGTTTCTCTCCCTCCATCCTCTGAAATAGGGCACCAGATCCAGAGTGACACACTTCTGAAATAAGCACTACAGGAAACAAGAGTGAATTTTACATTTAATTTCCAATTTTATTAAGCCCTGTCCCCACACACCATATACCAGGAAAAAAAAACTGGGAAGTATACCCCCTACTGGACATATCTTGGTGAATTTCTTGAACTCACAGTCGAACCACTACCCAGAAAAACAGGATACCAAGAGTGGGAATAAATAATCGCACAAGATTCAGACAACCCCACAAAAGTCCAACTGCGAACGTGCAGAATTTTTTTTTTTTTTTTTAAATCAATCCAAATGGTAGTACTGTCTACCCACAATATGCATGGCCCACCATCAGCAGTGAGGGCACCTACTTTGTCACAGGGCAGAGAGGATCAGGAGCCAGGGAGGAGGCTAAGAAGATAGGAAGGGAAGCAGCAAACAGAAACCTCTCAGCCAGTCTCTTGGATGTTCCGAGACGACTCTCGTTCTTACAGCAGGGGAACCCGGCCTCAGAGTACACGGCTCATCATTGAGGTTACAGAAGACAGAGAGAGAGGAACTCCAGAAGCTAAAGAGGGAAGAGCAGTTCGAAACAACAACAAGAGGGAATACAAGTTAGAGAGGAACAAGACAGGGACTAAACGCGGGGAAAACGAGGCACGGTAGGAACACAAGCTAAGGGGGAGCGGGGCAAGACACGGCTAAGGGAGAACTAGACCAAACGGGCTAAGGGGAACACAAGGATATTGGGGGGGAGCAAAACACGGCCAAGGGAAAACGCACGGCTATAGGGAGAACTAGACCAGACGGGCTAAGGGGAACACAAGGATATGGGGGAGCAAGACATGGTCAAGGGAAGTGCATGGCTATAGGGAGAACAAGACCAAACAGGCTAAGGGGAACACAAGGCTCTGGGGGGCAAGACACAGCCAAGGGAAAACACACGGCTATAGGGAGAACTAGACGAGACGGGCTAAGGGGAACACAAGGATATGGGGGAGCAAGACATGGTCAAGGGAAGTGCATGGCTATAGGGAGAACAAGACCAAACAGGCTAAGGGGAACACAAGGCTCTGGGGGGCAAGACACAGCCAAGGGAAAACACACGGCTATAGGGAGAACTAGACGAGACGGGCTAAGGGGAACACAAGGATGGGGGGGGGGGCAAGACACAGCCAAGGGAAACGCACAGCTATAGGGAGAACTAGACCAGACGGACTAAGGGGAACACGAGACTGTGGGAGGAACAAGACACGGCTACCAACAAATAGAGCTTATGGGAAGAGCGGGGCCAGTGGGGGCTACGGGGAATACACAGGGGAAGACAAGGACTGTAATTAACATACAAACAACAAGAAGGGACAAACGGTGCAGGATCCATATGCCTACACATGCACACAAGGGGGTAAAAGCAGTTGCTCCCACAGCTTCCTGTGGTCACACCATGGTTTAAATGCTACCTTGTGGCCAATCAGGAAGCTGGGAGACAAAGCTAGGGCGACAGGGCACAGCTGGGGAAAGACATGGCAACACAGGGGGCGAAGATGCAAAGGAAGACACTGGAGGGAGGACGTGGTTGTTAACACAACCCAAGATGGCACTAACCCTTAAGGCAGTGCCTTCCAGCCCTCCAGAGCTGGGGGTTCAAGACCCAGCCCTGACACACTTTTACAATAAATCATCATATTGCCAACCAAGCAGTGCACAGAAAAACAGATAGCAAGAGTTGGGACATTTGCTCAAGATAAAACATTCACAACCTCCCCAACAACGGTTGGCAACCTCTTGGCATGGATTGGTGTGGCACTGGTAACTTGGGAAGACCAGGGATACAGGGGAACTCAGAGCCAGGCAGAGAGAGCACTGTGGGCAGCTCATGGTGCTGCTGTCTGACTGCCAAGCTGAGCAAACCAAGCACCCCAGTTGGCCTGGCAGCACCCAATTGTTTTTTGTTTTTTTAAAAAGATCAATCTAGCATGCTTCCCCTGCCTGGAGGCAGCCAGAGGACCCTTGGTAAAAGAAGACAGCTTGAATCAACCACGGAGACTGCAAGCAACTGCAGTCATGCACATCAAAAGCCAGCCAGTCCAGCAGACACCACGTTGGTTCTTCACACACACACACACACACCCCGGGGCACCCTGACATGGAGGGAACTTAACTCCTAGAGCCAGGCAAAGAGAGCCCTCTGGGCAGCTCATGGTACTGCTGTCTGACTGTCAAGCCAACCAAGCAGCAGTAGCCAGCAAGCAATGTGCCCCCAGTGGAACGCAATTTAAAAAACAACAACATAAAACCATGGAATGCAGCCCCCCATGCCCCAGCATTGGCCCTATGCACAGACAGGTCAGGCCAAACCATGCCATGCTATGCCAGGAGCCACACACACAGACACCCCAGCCGATTACTCACAGTTAGCAGTGTAGCAGCACACAGACAAATTCACCAGAGAATGGGATGGCTCTGGGAGGTGTGTGCCAGTTTCCTTTTTTGGTACTTCTCTTTCTATTGGCTGCAGCCTTGTACCAATCAAACTAGCCGTCTGGCTTGGCCAGCCAATCAATTCAAAGTCTGCCTTACCCCATGACTCAACTGTCCCTTTCCACCCCCACCAAATATGGTATTATTTCTAGAAGCTTCTGGGAGCTTCAGGCACGCAGGCGCTTTTGAAGTTTTATGAAGTTTCCAAAGTTTTATGAACGGCTGCATTTTCCCGAACTTCAGAAAACCCCATTTCTGGGTCGAAGACCTCAAAATTCAGATATTTCTGAATAATTCCAAAGACTTCGTTTCAGCCCTAGTTCAAACCACGGTGACAGCTATGGGCACAAAAATGCCTCTCAGCCCCATATGAAAGCTTCTTTAAGGGCCAATCTTGAAGAATGCCACCCAGAAAAATGTAGTACCAAACCTTTCATACACACCGTAGGTACACTGATATTTTTATTATCTGAACAGACAACCTAGACACTCTCTCTTCGAATCTCACCAAAACTTAATCACCATGCCTCGATCCAACCAATGCTGGAACATTCCCACACCAGTATCAACTTTCCAGGCACCATAATCAGTATAAACAATGGATCCCTATATAGAGCAATATGGAAGAAACCATCATACCTACTACTCCACAGAACCAGTAATCACTCAAAGAACATCAAACATTTGCTATCTACAGCCAAGCACTCATATGCCACAGAATCAGCTGTGAAGAGAAGACCTGTGATACACATTTTGCCATGCTAAAAACTGCCTTTCCTAAGCAAGGACACTCCACCAGCAAGGTGGACCATGTAACAGAGCAGACTATCCAAATACCTCAAGAGAACCTGCCAAAATACAGAAAGAAGGAATCCTTCAACTGCCCACCTCTAGTTGTCACTTACCATATCCCATGCTGGAATCTATACAAGTTGACATCAGACAGCTACAGCCAATGATTTGATGGGGCCCAGACCCTGAGAGAAATCTTTCCTGAACTCCCTCTTTTCACTTTCAACCTGCAGGGAGTGAGCTGGTGTGGTGTGGTGTGGTATATATGGTGCTGGACTTGGACCTGGACCTGGGAAGCCAGGGTTCAAATCCTGCCCTAGCCATGAACTCAACCATGGGCCTATCTCAGAGGATGGTGGGCCCCACACACATTGGAGGACATACCCTAGACATGATGTTTTGCACAGGCCTGGAGGTGGGGGATCCGTTAGTGGGGGAGGTGTCAGCAGAACCCTTGTCATGGACGGATCATTATCTCCTCCGGGCAGGCATCCTGGCACATGTCAGTCTCCGGGAGGGTGCAGAACCAATTAGGATGGTTCGACCCCAACAGCTTTTGGAACCTAGAAGGTTCCAGACTGCTCTAGGGGATGTATCCTCTGATCTTGATGGCTGCTCACTCGATGACTTTGTGACCATGTGGAATTCCATGTTGGTGGAGGCCATTGACTGGGTGGCTCTCAGGCATCCACTCCCGAACCGCTGACAAGGCAGGTCCCCGTGGTATATGGAGGAGCTGCGGCGGATGAAGCTGGAAGGGTGGTGGTTATTTTATTTATTTCAATTGATTTTTACCCCGCCCCTCCTGCCACGCAGCCCGGAGGTTAGAGCGACGGTGGCATCACTCGCATGCTGAAGTTGACCGATTGCGGCATAGAGTCTGGTTATGTACCTATGCCGTGGCGGTACGTAACCAGCTTTCTTTGCGGCCCTCATCACGTCTGCTAAGTCACTCCCGGCAGAGCTTTTCCGGGTGGTGAGGGGGCTGGTCAGTCCGGCCTCCCTCTGCCTGGATTTAGAGTCATCGAATGCCCGCTGTGATTTGTTTGTGGACTTTTTTGCAGATAAAATCGCTCAGATCCACCACAGTTTTGCCGCAACACTTGTAGCAGTGGGTGAACCAGAGGCAATAGAAGCCTCGCCTTGTCCTGTTTTGTGGGACGAGTTTCAGAATGTGTCACCCTCAGATGCGGGGGATGCCCCGGGGTCTGTCCGAGCCACTTATTGTGAATTAGACCCATGCCCGTCCTGGCTGGTCAAGGCCAGTCGTGAGACATTAGGGCCATTGCTGGTGGGGATTGTCAACACCCCCCTGGGGGAGGGCAGGGTGCCGGACTGCCGTAAGGAGGCACTGGTGCAGCCCCTTCTCTAGAAACCATCACTGGACGCTGGCATTCTGGTCAGCTTTCAGCCAGCCTCTAACCTTCCCCAAGCGGGTGGTGGCTCGTCAGTTGCAGGAGCATCTGGACCGGATTAACTTTCTCAATCCCTCGCAGTCAGGTTTTCGCCCTGGATATGGTACGGAAATTGCACTTGTGGCCTTGGTCGACGACCTCTCCCATGAGTTGGATCAGGGTCATTCGACCCTGTTGATCCTATTAGATCTCTCGGCTGCATTTGATACCGTTGACCATGAGTTGTTGGTGACTCGGCTGCGGGACTGGGCAGGGATTGGTGGGATCATTCTTGAGTGGTTCCACTCCGTCCTGGCTGGGAGAGTCCAGAGTGTGGTCCTGGGTGATTTTTCATCTTCTCCCCGGGATCTCACGTGTGGAATCCCACAGGGTTCCATCTGGTCCCCTCTCTTGTTCAATGTGTACATGCAGCCTTTGGGGGAGGTTGTTAGGGAGCTTGGCGTACGGTGTCATCGGTATGCTGATGACACCCAGCTTTATCTCCCATTTTCATCCGACTCAGGCCTGGCAGTCTCGGTGCTTACCTGGTGCCTGGCAGCTGTGGGGGACTGGATGGGGGCGAGCCGTCTGAAGTTAAATCCCAACAAGACGGAGGTGATGGTCGTGGGGAAGGCCGGGGGAGCGGTGGCTCCCATCATTGATGGGATCCGTCCTGCCCTGGTATCTCAGGTTCGGAGTCTGGGGGTGCTCCTGGACCCATAGCCCCGCCTGGACGCCTAGGTGGCAGCTGTGGCGAAAGAGGCATTTCGCCAATTACATCTGGTGCATCGGCTTCGGCCGTATGTCTTGGACTCCAACCAAGCCACGATCGTCCATGCTTTTATTACCTCGATATTGAACTACTGCAACGCACTCTATGTGGGGCTACCCTTGGTGCTGGTTCGGATCCTGCAGCTGGTGCAGAATGCGGCGGCTCGTCTCCTAACGGGGACGTTTCGACATAAGCATATTACACCAGTGCTTCGCTCTCTGCACTGGTTGCCTATAGTCTTCCGGGCCCAATTCAAGGTGTTGGTGTTAACCTTTAAAGCCCTGAATGGCCTGGGCCCCGCCTACCTGTGGGACCGCCTCACCCTCCGGGACCTGGATCGGCCGCTGTGGTCGGCCGGGGATACCCTCCTTGAGGTCCAGCGGGTTTCTTCGGTGTCGACCTTGCGGAGGGCGTTCTCTGTGGCCGCACCGCGGTTGTGGAACTCCCTCCCGTTGGAGGTCCGACTGATTACCGACCTCCCCTCTTTCCATAGACAATGTAAGACCTGGCTGTTCCGCTGTGCTTTTCCTGAGGGAGAGGGGGTGAGTGGGTTGGGTTAGGGTGGGGGGAGGGGGTATATTTTTATAATGTTTTTTAAATTATATTATTGCTGCTTTTAATTGTTTTAGTATGTTGTTAGCCACCCTGAGATGCTTTTAGCAGGAGGGTGTGGCATATCAATGTTATTATAAATAAATAAATAAATAAAACAAACTCACTGGGTAGCCTTGGGCAAGCCACAATCTCTCAGCCTCAATTCCCCATATGTACAATGGGAGTGTTTGGATGTCTGTCTCTCCCTATGTTCCCCCTCACCCTTGCCCATCTTAGATTGAAAGCCCACTGGGCAAGGACCTGTCTCAATGTCTCCAAAATCTATAAAGTGCTGTGTATGCCTAGTAGCGCTTTAGAAGTGATCAGTAGTAGTAGTACAGAAAACCATTCAAAATACAAGGGACCTACACATGTCTATCACAGCATGTGATGTACTTCAGTCAATGTATGAAATGTCCCCACATAACTATGTTGGTGAAACCGATCACTCCTATCAATGAATGAACTTGCACAAAAAAATATTATGGACTACAACACTGAATAAACTGATCACTTTTCCCAGAATGACCACACCATTTCTGATCTCTCAGCCCTTGTCCTGAAAGGGAATCTGCAAAGAAAGGGTCAAGACATTTGTCACAGAATTAAGATTCTTTTCAATATGCTATTAGCAATATAATTCTAACACTGTTCACATGAATACATGCACCATATTAGTTTCAGATATTAGTACAAATAAAGCAATATGATCCAATTATGCACAAGAGCAGTATTTTGCTAAATACAATGAAGGAAAAAAGCAACCTTATCTGAAGTCAATGCAAGTTTTGCAAAGGATTCCAGTGGAAGCAGGTTTCACACAACACACTAAAATAATTAATTACTGAATATGTTTGATATTCAACAAAAAAAAGAGAGATGCTAGATGATACAGCAGCCATCCGCACATGCTAGTCATTGGTGTTACCCACTGATGCAGAGAATGTGCTTGGAGCAATGCAGGTAACCCAATTGTGAATTAGGCCTATGTCCACTCTGACTGTTGAAAGCCAGCCAGAGACATCAGCACCATTGTTGGCTGGACTTAAACAGTGATGTGGGTTTTCTGAGAAAATTTAGAATCAGAAAATTTTCCCATGCATATGTTATTTACATTAAACTTTACAGAAAATTTGCATAAGAAAATTTTGAATCGGAACATTTTCCTGTGCAAATTTTCTGGAAATTTTTCCAATGCCCTAAATAGATTGTGATCTGATTTGTTATGTTTATTTGACCTATTGCCATACACAGCTTTTTTCATATTAGGTATTATGAGTACCTCAAACCAAAAGCACAAAGTATTCCCTCAAAATCTAACAGATTTAGATTCCAACCTCCACAGCTCAAGAAAAGAAATAGGACACTGCTTTCTGTGGTTTCAGTTTCACCTCCACCTATCTGATACAATCACAGCTTTAGTTTTGGTTTTGCTTTCACTTGCAGTCATTTTTAGAAATGGAAAATTTTCCACAGAAAAATACATTAGCGGAAAATTCCCCCAAGCCCTGGAAAGTTTTCTGTAGAAAATCTGCTAGTGGAAAATTTTGTCTAACACCTCCGTTCTCTGCTCAAGAAACCATCTGTTGACGCTCTCTCTCTAACCAGTTACTGCCCCATTTTAACCTTTTATTTTTAGGAGACAGGGTAACTGCCCTGCATTTTGATGCTATAAAATTCCTGGAGCCATGCGAGTCTGGCTTATGACCTGAACATACTATGGAGACAGCACTTGTGTCTCTGGATGACCTCAGAGGAAATTTTACCCTGCTGTGTTTGTTAGATCTTTCAGTGTTCTTTAATACAGTTGATCAAGAAGTGTTGTTGACATGACTGCAGAACCTGGCAGGAATGCACAGGACTGCTTGAATGGTTCTGTTCATTCCTGCTGGGAGGTCCTAGTGGGTTGTGAGGGGTGACTACTTGTTGTCTCCTCAGGATCTGCCCTGTGGGGTTCCGCAGGGTTATATCTCCTTTCTCCTCCTGCTCAATATGTATCCGAAAGCACTGGGCAAGATCAGGCACAGATTTGGGATGTGGTGCCATCAATAGGTGGAGGTAGTAGCGAAGGTTGCTTTTCGCCAGTTATATCTGGTGCGGACCTGGCCGCCCTCATCCATGCCTTTGTCACCTCGAGGCTGGATTACTGCAATGCGCTCTACGTGGGGCTGACCTTGTTCCTGGTTCGGAGGCTGCTAGTGCAGAATGCAGCGGCCCGGCTCCTGTCAGGGACGGGCCATCGGGAGCACATAACACCTGTGCTCCGGACTCTGCACTGGCTGCCAATAGCGTGCCGAGCCAGGTTCAAGGTTTTGGTGTTGATCTATAAGGCCCTTCACGATCTGGGCCCCTCGTACCTCAGGGACCGCCTCGCCCTCCACGCCCCAGAGCGGCTCCTTCGGTCTGCCGGGGGTGCATTCTTGGAGGTCACCCATGTTAAGCGGGGGACCACAATGGAGAGGGCATTCTCGGTGGCCGGGCCGCGTCTTTGGAATTCCCTCCCGGAGGAAGCTCGCCTGGCCCCAAGCCTTTTAACATTCTGGTGAATTTGCAAGACTTGGCTGTTTGCCCAGGCCTTTGGGGAGGGTTGAGAGGGTGGGTTACGGGGTTTTATCTCCCTCCACCCTTATTTATTGTATCAATTGCTTTAGTGTTACCCTAGCCGTGTTTTAATTGTTGTGATTTTATGAGTGTTTTTTAAAATATATTTTTGACGACTATTTTTATATTTTTGAAATTGTTAGATGCCCCGAGCTGTTTTCAGGAGGGGCAGGATATAAATTGATAAAATAAAATAAATAAATATGCTGATGATACCCAACTCTCTCTTTTATATCTGATCCTGGTCTGCAGTTTTGACACTCACCCAATGTCAGGCTCTAACTGGAGACTGGATGCAGATGAGCCAATTAAGTCTGCATCCAGACAGGACTGAACTGATGATAATTGGCTAGCCCTGTGACCTGAGGGGGACAGGGACTCCCATCGTGTTAGAGTCCAGCCCCTCCGATTACTCAAGTTCATAGCTCTGGAGTATTTCTAGAACATCAAGTCATGGTGGCCAGGAGCATTTTTCACCAATTCCCTTTCTTTCTGATTCAGACCTGACCACTGTTATCCATGCCTTTATAACCTCGAGGCAAGACTAGTGCAATGCGTTCTACATGGGGCTGCCCTTGATGTCTGTTCAGAAGCTGCAGCTGGTACAGAACACAGTGGCCCAGCTCCTGTTGGGTACAGGTCACCCTGAGCAAATTATATTTGTGCTTCAGAATCTGCACCAGCGTCCAATAGCTTGCCAGGTACAATTCAAGGTTCTGGTTGTACTCTTAAAGGGCCTACATGACCTGTGCCCCACCTAGTCACCTCTTCCCTATGCTCCATTGTAATCTCTGCAGTCAGCTAGGAGCACCCTCTTGCAAGTACCATCTGCCCATCAGGTTCACACAACAAGGGTGCATTGGGAGGTGTTCTTGGTGGCTGCCCCAGTGTGGAATTCCCTTCCCCTGGAGGTTCATCAAAACCCAAAGCCTGAGCATTTTCTGAAGGCAATGCAAGACTTTTCTTTTTGGCCAGATGTCTGGCAGGTGAGGATAGATTTGTAGGGGATTTTAATATGTTTTTTGTACCTTTGTTTTTATTGTGTAAGCCACTCTGAGCCTTGGATGAATAGTGGGATATAAATTTAAATAAATAGAGCACTGAGAGACTTTTAGGAGAAAATAATATCCAATGTATTCGAAAAGCTTTGTGCAGGGATGGGCAACCGTGGCTCAGGTGACACATACGGCTCTTGGACAGCTGAAGTGTGGCCTTGTCTTGCTTTATTGGTCCTGTGTCTTACTTCATTGTACATGAGCCTCAGCAGCTGAATGGCAGCTGCTCCTCAGAAACTAAGCAACCCAGGCTCTGCCAGACAATCACAAGGCAGTGGAGGAGGGTGGGTAAGGAGGAGCAAGGTTCATCACGGGAGATGCTTCAAAGGGATGTGTGAACATGCGTGCATGTCTCGTGGTTCTCGACCATATGAAGATCCTGGGAAGCATCTCTTGGGCTTGGGAACATTGTCCACCCCTGATCTAGTGATACAAAGTTGGATCTGGAGAGACAGATGAGAAAAAAGAAGTATGGCTGAAGTGTTCCTATACCCTAGTTATACCAGGATGCCATATTGTCACCTTCAGCTCACAAACATTTAACACTAACTAAAACAGCCTTTAGGCTCTTTTACACAAGAGGAAAATCTGGCATACAGACAGCCCAGAGTTTGTGGAAAACCCAGAGTAACACGCTCAAGAGGTTCCTAGGAACGTACCAGTGAGTCGTGTCACGCTGGATCTCTTTCTTCCTAGTGTCTTTATTACCAGGCACAGTCCCTCTGGCTATCTCTACTCACAGTCCACAGAAAACCCTTGGTTGGGAACCACTGCACCAACCCTGTGACCCAGGTCTAGCCCAGTAAGCAGCCCTCCTCGCTGCTGGGTTCTACTAGTCCCATTATCTTCCTTCTATAGGCCCTTTGCCAGGTACAATCCCTCTGGCTCAGGTGCCTCTTCTACCAAGGGTAGCCTCCTGGCTACAGGGTGGCTCAACCCCTCATAGGCAGAATATAACCCGCCTCTGCCTCTCGCCCTGGCAGGTCCTCTCAGAGCTTTCCCTAATTCTTCCTCTAAGAGTCTCTTAGTCTCTTCCCTCAACTGAGCCTAGCTCAGGTTTTTTAGGCTTTACGCTGGCCTAGCCATGCCCAAACCCAGGTGTGAGGCCTTCAGGTGCTATCCTCTAGTCACTCCAGCGACAGCCTCAGATAGGACCTGCAGCTTCTACACTGGTGCTACCTCCCTTAAAGGTCCAACAGCCCAAAGAGCCTGCTCCCTGCTACACCCAGAGTGCCAGACTTCCTGCGTCACATAGGTCACATTTCAGTTGCAGTAGGATTTGGGCCTTAATTACTGTGCACCGTCTGCATATTTCTGATAACATACATATAGCACCAATTGCTTCTTGCCCAGTTCGAACAAATTTGTAGAGCAGACAAGACTTTGCTTTCTTAAAAAATCATCAAAAAAACCTTCAGAGCAAAATGTATAGTACTCAACTGCTTTAAGAACAATGATAGACTTCACGAAGATGGGGTACTGGTATTTTAAACCTGATTTTTTTACTACTAAACCAGCACCCTTTTAAAGCCATTGTTACTACCAGCAATATACTGAATGAATAATATATTTACATGGAATTTCAAATTTTCATTATGACTGTTAATCCTTGCATATGTTTAAGAATGGTATAATATTTAATAGTGGTGTAATATACATATGTATTTCTAAAACACAAGATTTTCCATCTTTCTAGTCAGAAGAACCTACTGTTCCAAATTTATGTCACAATTTAGTTTAATACCCTCTCTGTTCATGGGAGGATTTTTGATTCTGCAAATTTAGCGCAAAAGGTTTTAAATTAAAAACCTATTTCTATTAATCCTATTTTGCCTCGTTCTTCTCCGAAAAGGGAAACTGTGTCCAACCTGGCAAAAGAAGCACAAATGATGAGAGGAAAGGATCGTAGCTCAGGATAGAGAGTTGGTCAGAGAATACCTAGCTATTCTAAATGAGTTCAAGTCTTCGGGGCTGGGTGAATTGCATCCTAGGATACTGAAGGAAGTTGCTGATGTACTCACAGAAGCTCTATTATCTTTGAGAACTCTTGAAAAACAGATGAGGTGCCAGAAGACTGGAGATGGGCAAATGTTGTCCCTATCATCAAAAAGGGAGGGGGGGGGAGAGGGGAGGATCCAGGAAGCTATAGATCGGTCAGGCTGACATCGATATCTGGAAAGATACTAAAACCAATTATAAAGCAGTCAGTCAATCTGTAAGCATCTAGAAAACGATGCAGTGATTGCTAGAAGCCAGCATGGATTGGTCAAGAATAAGACATGTCAGATTAATCTTATCTCCTTTTTTGACAGAGTGTCTAGTTTAGTGGATCATGAGAATGCCATGGACATACTATATCTTGATTTCAGCAAACCATTTGACAAAGTTCCCCCATGGTATCATTGTTGACAAGCTGATAAAATGTGGGCTAGAGGATACCACCAGTAAGTGGATTTACAGCTGGTTAAAGAACCATACTCAAAGAGAGCTCAACAATGGGTCCTCATCAATCTGAAGGGCGGTGTCAAGCAGGGTCCCTTCACTGCTTCCACAGCTCAGCCCCCTCCCCTGAGCCAAGCAGCCAGCTCCACAGGCTCACTGCCACATCACCGCTGACGTGACAATTGGAGAAAGAAGTGGAAGAGAAGGTAGATCATTTAAGGTAGATCATCATGAAAGCTCAGATCTCAGCCACCTTTTGCCCTCATCGGGATGGGTGGACCCATTAGGTTGGTCCACCCTCGGATGCTAATGGATCCAATTGGTTTCCAGAATTCTCTGTGAGGGATTTACCTACTGACCTTCGAGGTTGCACTGTCAATGACCTGGTTGCTTTGTGGAATGACATCTTGACTATGGCTATCGACACGGTTGCATCAAGACATCCTCATCCACCACTGCAGCAGCATAGGTCCCCCTGCTATACAAGGACATGAGGGAGCTGAAGCGGGAGGGTAGGCGGTTAGAGTGCAGGTGGCACTTGACTTGCACTGAAGCCGACCGATTATGGCATAGATCATTTTTAAAGGACTATCCCATAGCTGTGGTGGCGACAAAGAAAGCTTTCTTCTCCACTATCATAGCGTCTGCAAAGTCTTGTCTGGCAGAGCTGTTCCAGGTGGTGTGGGATCTGGTTAATCTGGTCTCTCTCTGCCTGGAACTTGAATCATCTAATGCCTGCTGTGACATTTTTATTAAATTACCTTGCAGACAAAATCGCTCATTCACTACAACTTGGGTGCTGCCATTTCATTTGCAGAATCAAAGTTTGGGGTTATGGACGCTCAGTCCTGTCCTGTTTATTTGGATCAGTTTCAATCAGTCTCATCCACTGATGCAGGGGAAGTGCATAGGGCATTGAGGGCAACCAGTTGTGAATTAGATTTTTGCCTGTCCTGGCTGGGGCAAGCTAGCTGCGAGACATTGCAGGATTGCTGGCTGGGATTGTCAATGCCTCCCTTCGGGAGGGGAGGGTGTCAGACATCCTTAAAAATGCAATTGTCTGGCCCCTGCTTAAGAAGCAATTTGTGGATGATGACTCTCTGCCTGCTATCATTCAGTAATCTTACCGAAGGTTACTGACAGTTCCAGGCCCACCTTGATGTCATCAGATTCCTGAACCCGTTTCAGTCAGGCTTTTGTCCTGGGTGTGGCATGGAAACAGCACTTGTGGCCTTGGTCGATGACCTGTGACTGGAGACTGACAAGCAAAATTTTACCCCGTTTATCTTATTAGATCTTTCAGCAGCCTTTGACAACGTTGATCACCAGGTGGTGTTAACATGACTGCGAGACCTGGCGGGGGTGCACCGGACTTCGAGTGGTTCTGCTCCTTCCTGGTGGGGAGGTCACAGACAGTGGCAATGGGCAATTGCATGTCATCCTCTCAGGGCCTCCCCTATGGAGTACCGCAGGGTTCGATTCTGTTGCCCCTCTTGTTCATTGTGTATATAAGGCTGCTGGACGAGGACATTCACAGGTTTGGGGTGAAGTGCTACCAGTATGCTGGTGACACCCAACTCTACCTCTCTTTTTCATCCGACCCAGGTCCTGCAGTCTTGGTGCTTACTCGATGCCTGCCTGTTGTTGGGGACTAAATGAGGATGAGTCAATTGAGGCCGAATCCTCACAAGACTGAAGTGATGATGGCTGGCCGGCCCTGTGGCCTGCGGGTAATTGGGACTCCTGTTATTGATAGGATCTGGCCCCCTGTGGTCACTCAGGATTGCAGCCTTAGAGTGCTTCTGGACCCCATACTGCATCTGAACTGTCAGGTTGTGGCGGTGGCCAGGAGTGCTTTTGAACAAATTTACCTGGTGGCGAAGCTACAGCCTTTTGCTGCAGCTTTTTCTCTCTGATTCAGACTTGCCCACTGTCATCCATGCTTTCATCACCTCAAGGCTGGATTGCTACGATGTGCTCTATGTGGGGCTGTCTTTGATGACTGTTCGGAAGCTGCAGGTGCTGCAGAATGCGGCAGCCCAGCTCCTTTCAGGGACCAGTCCCCAGGAGCACATTATACCGGTGCTCCGGAGTCTACACTGGCCACCTATAGTTTTCCAGGCACAATTCAAGGTGCTGGTTTTGACTTTTAAAGCCCTAAACGGCCTGGGACCCATGTATCGGATAGACCGCCTTTCCTACCAAGCTCCCTTGCAACCCCTGCATCAGCCAGGGGCGCCCTCCTGTGGATTCCCCATTACTCTTGTTCTACTGATAGGGGCATGCAGGAGGGTATTCTTAGTTGCTGCCCCAATGTTGTGGAACTCCCTCCCCCTGGAGGTCTGTCCGAGTCCAGACAGATCAGAATCTGTATTGTGGACTGGTAACTGGTTAAAGGATAGGAAACAAAGAGTAGGACTAAAGGGTCAATTATTCAAGGTTAACACACTGAAGGATTGCAAGGGATCGTGCAAGACTGGGTGACTGGGCATCTAAATGGCAGATGAAATTTAATGTGGACAAGTGAAAAGCGATGCACATAGGGAAAAACAATTCAAACTTTATGTACACAATAATTAGGAGTTACCACTCACAAAAAGGACCTTGGAAGTCATTGTGGACAATCCATTGACATCCTCAGCTCAGTGTGTGGTGGCCATCAAATAAGCAAACAGAACGTTAGGACTTATCCATAAAGGGACAGAGAATAAAACTGAAAAGATCATCATGGATCATTATATAAAGTTACCAATTATGATCTTTTCAGTTTTATATATATAAATCTACTATATAATCTCTACTATCACCACTATATAAATCTATGGTTCAATTGCACCTTGAATATTGTGTGCAGTTCTGGTCACCCTGTAGCAGGGGGTCTTCCCAAGGCCACACGAGGGTGCTGGGGTGTCTCGAGGGAATTAGCCCAACCCCACTGCCATGCCTGTTCAGCCCAAGCTTCGGCTGAATCCCCCTTTGGGAAAGGGGGTACCTTCCTATAGGACCCAAAACCACACCAGTTCAGAGGGAATCACATCCTAGTCTTTATTAGACATAGTATCCACAATCCCTAGGGCTGCCGGCTCAATCGTCTCCACCCTGCAGGCCCAGGTCAGTCTCTCCACAGGCTCAGAAGCAGCACATCAACCCCCAAGTCCATATAGCCAGGCCACAAAGCCCCAGGCTCTGGCCAAGCCTTCCCCAGGCATGAGGCTCCCTCCTGGGCACAGCCTCTCCCAGTACCTGGTTCTCCTCTTTTCAGCACCCTGGAGAACATAGAGTGGCTAGGCTTTGTCAGGGAGATGTGGTTCCTTCAGTTCCCAGACAGAGAGAGTCCTCCTCTCTGCCTTGCCTCTCCTTATATCCCAGCAGAGTGGGCGTGGCCAGGCTTCTACTCCTCAGCCTTAAAAGGCCAGTGTCCTGACCACTCTGTCCCTGGAGTTATCAGCCTGTTCTCCCCACAGACTGATCGTAGCTATAGGCTGGCTCGCCCATGCACATGTGCTCAGTCCTCCGGCTGGCCCACTCAGTCCCCAAGGGGCAGCAGCCCCACAGGACTTCTCCCTGCTACACACACCAACTCAAACAAGATATAGAACTAGGGGACACTCCATGTTGTCATGGAATATATCTGGCTGGGGTTGGTTGCGGAACCATGAGGTTCAATCTGTCCTACGTAAATGCGATATTATCTGTGTCCAGGAATCTTGGCTCCTGGACACAACCACGTTATCCCTCCCTGGTTTTCAGATCTGGTCTTACCCAGCTCTTAAGCTGCCGGAGCTGCCGGCAGATTTAAAACAAATAAAAGGAAGTACTTTTTCACTCAGCACCGATGCTGTTAGAAGGTTCGCCAGGGCTTATGATAATGTTCCAGAGCCCCCCAAGTCAGGTGTTGAGCCTATGGATTGTCCAGCTCCAGGTGGGGATGAACGGGGGGGGGGGGTATCACCTCCTGATGGTGGCGCTCCCCCTCCCCTACGGAAAATAGTTTGGGAGTGAGGCTGGTTGAGGCCTCGTTTGGAGCTGTAGAGGAGGGACCTGAGGCTGCCCAGGTTGAGGCTATCCTGGGTAATCTGAACACCAAGGAATGTGATCTACTAATTGACAAAGTGTTTTGATTGCAAGATATACTATTGGGAAAAGATATTGTGCATGTTATGGGGAAAAGTTCTATGGATAACCAGGGACCACCTGCTAGAGGGTGTGAGCTGGAATCTGGGCCTCCCGAGCCTGGGTTATTGACTGCCGTTGAGTGGGAGTGGGCCCAAGGAGGTCCCATTGGCCCCCTGTTTAATGGGGGGTGGACAGGAGATGGGGGGGCCTGCCCTTGTTGGGAGTTGTGCTGGGCATTGCTTGGATACAGTTGCCAGGGATATAGTCCCGACGCATTTAGTCCAGGATGTTGTTCCGAGCAGGAGCAATATGCTCCTTCCCTCTTGTCAAGGAGGTAGAGTGAGGAAGTTGAGTTCTGAGCAGGCACAGACTCTCCCACCTCCACTATCATTTTCTCCTCCCTCTCCTTCGGATAGTCACCTCCCTGAGGGTGAGATTGATGTTGTAGGAAGGGATGATGACTGACTGGAGGGCTTTCCCGCTACAACCTCCGTGGGCTCCAATTTAAAATTGTTGTCATGGAATATATCTGGCTGGGGTTGGTTGCGGAACCATGAGGTTCAATCTGTCCTACGTAAATGCAATATTATCTGTGTCCAGGAATCTTGGCTCCTGGACACAACCATGTTTTCCCTCCCTGGTTTTCAGATCTGGTCTTACCCAACTCTTAAGGAAGCCAAGTTTGGTCGAGCCTCTGGTGGGTTGATGACTTTTCTTAACTCCTCCTTTTTCCTACAGCCCCTTTGAATACTCTGGCCTTACTTTTAAGACTGGGAAATGGGGGTAAGATTATTATTGTGAACATATATATCCCTTCCCGTTGGCCACTGGTCAAGGATTTTTGGCTCCGGATGGAGGACTTTATAGAATCTACGGAGGAAGCGTTTCCAGGCTGTCTGATCATATTGGCTGGTGATTTTAATTCTCGGATTGGCATGGGCTCCGATAGGCAAGCAGCCATTTTGGGTGTTGAGGCCACCGATGTGTTTTTTTACCCTCCACATAGCTCGAAGGATTTGGAGCTTAACTCTTTTGGAGTACATTTTCTCCATTTTTTGTATGGTGGCTGCTGGAAAGTGTTAAACGGGAGGTCACACTCGGACTTGGTTGGGCATTATACTTTTGTCTCCCAAGTGGGCTCCAGTATTATCGATTATTTTTGCATCCAACATGTATATTACGAGCATTGCCTGGATTTTGCCGTGCTGACTGTAGGGTTTAGCGACCATCTCCCAACTGCAGTTCTTTTCAACATCAGCTCTGGGGTTGGTTTTGAACCATGCTGTCATCTACCACCCTTGGAGGGAGGGGAACCCAGCATAGCTCCCTATTTAAGGTGGTCAGACAGCATGGCCAGGCGGTGTGTGGGGCTCTATACACTGGATAGTTTTTACCAGTTTCATTCTTCTTTAATGGCCTCCCAGCATTTAGCTCCTATATCGTGCTATTTGCTTTTTGCTGATGTTCTGGCTCACTGTGGAAAGTATCTATCTCCCAAGATTTCGCCTGTTTCTGCAGTGGCCACTTCTCCCCCCATCCCCAAATGGTTTGATGAGCAGTGCTTTAAATACAGGCTGGCTCTTAGGTGGTGTGCTAGGGCTTTTAGAAGAGATTCCAATGCAGCTTTAGCCGCTGAGTATATTAACGCCAAGCAGCAGTATAAAAAATTGCTTGGGAATAAGAAAAAGGCCTTTCAGTCTACTGCCTGGGAGGCACTTATTCGTGCAGTCCAAGCTAATGATCAGGCTAGATTTTGGGCATTGGTGAAGGTTGGCTCTAGACCCCCTTGGGTCCAGGGCCCTCTGGATTGGGGAGTTTGGCAATCCCATTTTAGCGGGATTTTTTCCCAGGATGCCTGACACTACTGTGCTCAATCGAGACTCTCTTAATGATGTCCCTTCGTGGCCCCCGGTGGATCCCGAGGAGGTGAGCCTGCTGCTCAACAAATGTAAATCTTGTTGGGCCCCTGGAATAGATGGGATACCCGTGGATCTGTTTAAACACAACCAGGGTTGGTGAGCTCCTATCCTTGCCAAGCTATTTACTATTATTAGCAATAGCGGGGTTATTCTGGCTGGTTGGAACATCAGCATAGTGCTACCTATTTACAAGCGAGGAGATAGGAGTTTGCCACAGAACTATTGGCCCATGAGCCTTCTTTGTGTGGTGGCTAAAGTTTATGTCCATTTCCTTCTCCTTAAGCTAGAGGCCTGGGCCGAAATGGCCAACTTCTTCCCCGAGGAGCAGGCCGGTTTCTGTGCAGGTCATTCGACCATGGACCATGCCTTTACACTCTGGCATTTGATTGAAAAGTATGCCAAAATTCGATCTGGCAGACTCATTATAACGTTCTTGGACCTTCGCTCCGCATTTGATCTGGTTAACAGGAACATTCTGTGGAACAGATTATATGCCACCAACATGGAACAACGGTTGGGTTTTTTGGTCCATGCCTTATATTCCCAGACAGTCCTTAGGGTCAGGCTAGGGGGCAGCACCCATCTCTCCCAACCGATCCCAGCTACCAACGGGGTCAAGCAGGGCTGCGTCCTGGCTCCTTTTTTATTTAACTTTTTCATAAATGGCATTGTGCGTAGATTACATGTGGATTCTCTGCTGTCTGCTCGGGTGGGGAATCGATCTGTCCCTATCTTACTTTATGCCAACGATATGGTGTTGCTTTCACCTTCGACGCTGGGAATGGATAGGATGCTGGAGGTGGTAAGCCAGTTCTGTAGAGTCACAGATTTCTATCAATTATGATAAATCTAAGGTGGGGATGGGAGGTCATGGCCTGACAGAGTCATTTCTGGTCGGTAGATGGGGTTAGGCTGGAACAAGTTCCGACATACAGATACCTGGAGTTGATTTTCAGTAGTGGGGCAACTTGGTCCCCCCATTTTAAGGCTGCCTGCCTCAAACTGAGACAGGCAAATCAAGGGACTTTTAAGGTTCTAGAGATCTCACGGGGGTAGGTTTATTTCCCTGGCTTTGAAACTTTTTAATTTAAAATATAAACTCGGTACTCTGTATGGGGAGGAAATATGGGCCCATTTTGTAAGCAGTGGTCTGGAATCTCTCCAGAACCTCCAGTTGAG
The DNA here is from genome assembly GCA_003113815.1 of Sphenodon punctatus. Lineage (NCBI taxonomy): Eukaryota > Metazoa > Chordata > Lepidosauria > Sphenodontia > Sphenodontidae > Sphenodon > Sphenodon punctatus. The sequence continues at coordinate 6,071,920 of QEPC01015698.1, forward strand.
TTCTTTGCTGGGAGTGCCACATAAACACTCCAGCCTGCTTGCTACGTTTAGAAACAGGCTCTTTTCCCCTAAGCACTAAACTTTTTTCTTACCCCTTAAGTTATTGGCTTACGGTGATTAACATGCCAGAGGACCGTTTTCCTCAATTATGTCTGGATGAGGTCTCTTCGTGGTCTTCTTCCAGACTATGGTGGAGCAGGGTTCAAACACAATTACTGAATCTGGGGCTGTCGCCCAAGCTGTTGCTGGGTATACCGGCAGCTGGGAGGCATAGAATAATAATCAAGCAGCTGAGAGATCAAGTTGTTCAGCAGGATCTGGGGACTATCCAGTCATTGCGATGTGCCCCGCTGTATCATCTTATTAAACATGATTTTTCCTGCGAGCCTTATTTGGCGGCCCTAACTGACCACAATTTGCAGGGGGCCCTGACCCTCCTTCATTTTGACCTTATCCCTACTAGGGTGCTTGAAGGAAGGCGTAGGGGTATCCCTTATAGGAAGCGGGTCTGTTGTTGCAGCCTGGGGTTGGTTGAGGATCTCCTCCATGTTTTGCTTGTGTGCCCCCTTACCACCTACTGGCGGGAATTCTACCTGCCATCTTAGATACGTAGTCGGTCTTTTTTGCCCCTTTCCCAGCTGTTTCAACTCTGCATGAAGTCAAATTCCCCTGTGGGGATATATAAATTGGCAAATTGGGCATTTCAGTTGGGGAAGCGCTGATTTGTCTGGCCTTGCTCCCAGCTCCGGCTTCCCTGGCATTCTGGTTCGCAAGTAATTTGGAGGTTATCCACCCATTGTGGCCCACTGAGGCTTTTTGCACTAGGATGGTTGCTTTTTTCTTGGTTCTATTAATCTTTGCTAGCCCTAAGCTAGAATGGTTGTACCATGTAATAAGTCTGTGACATGTCAGTTCCGAGGGCTGAGGGTTTGGTATCCCTGTTTATGCCTTTTATGAAATTGTATTTTATGTCTATTTTATTATCACTGTTTTATTGGTTTAGTTCATATGGTATGCTGTACATTATTTGGTATGATTTTACTGTTTTCTCTTCTGTTGTAATGGCCCATGGCTAAACAACATTAATAAACTTTATACTATACTTAGTACTACTACACTCAGCACATAATTAACTTATGGAATTTGTTACCAGAGGGCGTTGTCAAGGCCAGGACATTGTCAAGGCCAGTAGTATAGCTGGGTTTTAAAAAGGACTGGATAAGTTCTTGGAGAGTAGGTCCATTAATGGCTATTAACCAAGTAGCTTATGGGATGAACTTATTTATTTATTTATTTATTTATTTAAAACTCTTATTTCCTGTCCTCTCCATCCACAGGCAGCTCGGGGCAGCTGGAAATGAACAACGGGGAACGGATTGCCCATTGTGACGATTGGTTCTTCTGGCATGCAATCAAGATTGGCCACTGTCGGAAGACAGGATGCTGGGCTTGATGGACCATGTGTCTGACTCAGTATGGCACTATTTATGTTCTTATGTTCTTAGTAGAAATAGAAAAGGTACAGAGAAGGGCAACAAAAATGATAAAGGGTATGGAACGGCTCCCCTATGAAGAGAGGCTATACAGGTTGGGGCTCTTCAGCTTGGAGAAGAGATGACTAGAGATGTGAAGATCCGGGGGGGGGGGGGGAAAGGGAAAAATTTGGGGGGAAAAGTTTTTTTCCATTTCCCCCCCCCCCCCGCGAGGCCTTTTTTTTCAGAACAATTGGGAAAATTGAAAATATTTGGAAAAAATAAAAAAAATTCATGAAATAGGTTCTTGAATGATGAATAAAATGTTTAAGACAAGGTTTTCTTGTATTGCTACCCCTTACTCTTCCAAAAGATGTCTTCTAAGTAAGTAAGTCTTACCAACTAAGTCTTCTCATATACTGGCAAAACCTAAGAGATCCTAGAGTTCAGCAGCTTGTAGCTCCATTTTTAACAAAAATTAACATTTTAAAATAAAAATTTGTAAATTTGTCATTATTGTCTGTATAAACTATACTTTTAAATTTAATAAATATACCAAACATGATAATTTCATGAGTAAGCAGTTATACACAATACATTTTATGTTCTTAATGTAGAAAAGTGAATATAGATCTCTAAAGGGTGCTAAGAAAATAGGTTTTGCATCTATTTCAATTTTTCCCAAAATTTCCATTTTTTTCAAAAACAAAGAGGAAAAAAACGGGGTTTTTCCATGGCTTCAAAATTTCTGGAAATTTTACATCTCTAGAGATGACAGAGGGGATATGATAGAAGTTTATAAAAACATGAGTAGTGTGGAACAAGTTAGTAGTGAAGAGTTATTTACTCTCCCAAATAGAACTAGAACTATGGAACACTCCATCAAACTTAGATTTAAAACAAATAAAAGGAAGTATTTTTTCACTCAAAGCATAATTAAGTTGTGGAATTTGTTGCCAGATGTGGTCAAGACCAGTAGTATAGCTGGGGATAAGAAAGGGTTAGACAAGTTTCTGGAGGATAAGTCCATTAGCAGCTATTAGCAACATAGGTTTGGGGAATGTAACCTCTTACTGTCAGGAGCTAGGAGTGAACAACAGGGAATGGATCGCCCCATTGTGGCCTGTTGGGTACGTCTTCCAAGCGACCAAGATTAGCCACTGTCCAAGACAGGTGCTGGGCTCAATGGGCCATTGGTCTGACCCAGTATGGCACTACTTACATTCTTAATCCACACTATAAATCCACTCACCAAGCTGCTGTTACCACTGCAGGCAATAAAAAAAGGAGAGTTGAGATGTGAAACAATCAATGTTTCTGTACCATTACAACCTCGAAGTCCTTCTACTCTTGTCCCTAGTTATATACATTATGTAAGTGGAGGCCAGGAAACATACCAGTATAACCAACCACACACTGGTATCTCAATCAGCATCCCTATTTCTTCACCAGGAAACAGAACAGGTGCAACATACCTGAATGCCTATTTCTCTTCCTGCACTGGAGCAGGTGTGGCTCCAGCTGCACGCTGTGGGTCAAATATTTTCTAGGTAGTATGAGAAAGGATAAAAGGGCATTCCCAGTAGAAGTTACCCAAGCCATTTATTCCAGCTTTCCTGACATTTCTCCTGAACATATGTACAAAGGAAGAAATAAGAAGAGGGCTTCTACAGAGACAGGAAATATAAAATATCTTTCTTTCCCATTATTATAGAGGCACAATTGCATCTCTATTAGTTAAGGCAAGAAACAGTTTCAATGTAATCTCCGCCTATCTCTAACATGAGAGGATTTCTTCACTGCAGTTCAGGGTTACGACCTAACATTGTTGCAGACCATTTTATTAGTTATTTTGGGTCCTTAGTAAAGTGATTGGAAAGGAACAGCAAAGTTGACGTTCAGGTATTCACACATGAATTTTGGAACGTTATGGTGTTCTAAATAAAAAGTTAGAAAGAAAAAACGATTGCGTTAAAATGAACGGAAGAAATCCTTAAGTTGCGCATGCCTATTGTATCTCTCCTACCATTGTATATACAATGTAAATCTTTTGCAGGCAATTATTCTTAGTTAGGGATCTTAACAAAAAGTGAGTGTTATACACAGTTAAAGGTGTGGGTAAAGGAATCGCTGATAGTTTTGTGTAGAATAATTCCCTATTTTTGCCCTATTTTTCACCCTCTCTATATCCTTCCCCCCTCAAAATGATCACCCCCTCATCTTTAAAGAACATGAAAATTCAGTTCTAACAACGCATATTACATCACTTCACACACTTTAAAATTAAATACATTAATTACTTATTATTCACATGCCTTAACGAGTTAATCTATACATAGTACATATCACACTAATATTAACTGTTAAATGATTAACTGATTAAGGCAAGAGAGCAATCTCGTCGTTTCCTTCCTATACTTAACACGGCAGTTTTTAGCCACTACGCTTCCGGGTTGTGACTGAAGCTTTATTAGGCAGTTGTGACTTTCTTAAGCACACTTGCGCAGCCCTAGGAATGCTTGAAAATGCAAGCAAAGTTCATACTAATAGCTGGTGTATTTTAATGTAAAGTTATAGATAGTTGAAGAACTCAATGTCTGTGGGGAAAGTTCTTGAGTTGCGCATGTGTGGTTCAGAGTGAGCGGAGCCCATAAGTGGAGGGTGTCGCTGTTCTCCCTGCTCACTCACTAGCTAGTCTTTTCGGTGCTGCAGCAGCAGGAAGGGGGGGGATTCTTGCCGCCACCCCCCCCCCATCTCACCTGCCCCGCTGAGCCCAGAGCAGAGTCTGCCCTAGTCGCTTCTGTCCCACATGGGGCCCTCACCTCAAGAGCCGATGGACTAGATCTTCACCAGTAAGAGCAGCCGCCTGCTCCAGGGCAGCTCCAACCGCCTGTGGGGTGCCATGCTCGGCAGGGGCTTCCACCAAGTCAGTTTCCTGGACACTCTATGGGAGGGGGAGCCTGGCCGAGCACACATCAGGTACCGGCCAGGGGCTTGCTGCCTTAGGGGGTGCTGGGGGGAGCAACTCCCACGGGGAGGGGGGAGCTGCTGGCGATGGGACTCTCCAGGCAACAAGGGAACAAGTGCTGCTGTGCCCAACTCCTATAGACACACACACACACACACACACACACACACAGGGTCAGCCACCCCAAGCTCCACTCCCCAGGGGGCCCCGCATGCGTAGCCCCCTGCCTGCCCCCCTCAGTGCTCCACCAACAGGAAAGGCTGGGGAGCAACTTCCCAGAGGAAAGCACACACGGTGGCAGCTGAAGCACACAGCAGGAAGCGAAGAGCTAGAGCTAGCCCGGCTACAACCAAAAGGCAAGTCAGTGGTAGCATGGTCTAGGCTGGTCTATGTGCAGCTGAGCTAAGGCCGAGGAACAGAGCCTGGCCAGTAAGCAGGCCCTGTCTCTAGAGCGGCTCATTGCACCCAGAGCCAAAGAGGGGGAACCAGTGTGGGACGACTCCGGGGGGGGGAGAGAAGCTGCAGGCAGTCACTCTGGGGGGGGGGCAGGGGGCCACTCCAGAGGCTATGGGATGGGGGGAACCCGAAGAAGCGACAACCACTCACAGCCCTAGGAGGGAAGGTGGCCCTGGTCACACTGCAGCCGCTGCAGCGGTGGAAACGTACATGTGGCTTTTTCATGTTGCTGTAGTGGGGCTGCATTGCTGCCCAGCCCCCAGAGACTGTGTTTGACCCTTTTAGGTTGTTTGCGGGCTCTGTGCGTCAGCAGTGGAGGACATATACTATTAGAGAGCCCCCCACTCTGTACCAGCGGTGCAATTAGACTGTGTAAATTAAACAAATTAATCATCATTAACATGCCTTATCAAGTTAATCCATACATACAAAAATATTGTAATTGTTGTTTATAATCTGACCTTCAGCACCATGGACTGCTTGCTTGCTAGCTAACTGCAATCCTCCAGACTGAGCTACCACCCTGAGCTTGGTTAAATTGAAGATACCCAAAAGTGTTCTATTTCCTGACTCGCAGAAGATTAACTCTTCAAATTATTTTTTCAAAGTATGAAGTGCAACAGGAAGCACATTAGAGAATCTCCACAGAGTGGAGACCTTGTGTAAAAACTTTTTATTCTAGGTGGGGAGCCTTTTCCCTCCCAGGGGCCACTTCAAAAAGTATAAGCTCTGGGGGCCAGGCTGCTTAAGTGGTGTGTTCAGGAAGAGAAGGGTCTAGGTCATGGGTCTGTGCTATGGATTTGTCCCTTATCTTTGTGTGCATGCCCTCATCTCCACACCCTTCTCCTGAGCTCAGTCTTTCAGTGCTTGAGAGTAGGGAGCGGATCCAGTAACCAGATCAAGGAACTGGGAAGGAGACAGACAAAAACTAGCTGGGGGCGGGCTAGGTTTCGCCGTCAGGCCTGAGCCTCCCCACCTGCTTTACACTCTATCCCTGAGCAAACTCATTGAATCTCACAGCTCCTGATATCGCCTATATGCTGACGACACATTTCCCCATCCATCCAGTCTCACTTCACCAACAGTCTCTGACATCTCAGTGTGGCTGTCTCACCATCAGCTCAAGCTTAATATGTCCAAGACTGAACTTATCTTCCCCCTCTAAACCTTCCTCTCCCTCTTTCTCAATGTCCATTGAAGGTGTCACTATCCAGCCTGTCCCTCAGGCAGACAGCCTAGATTTCATCTTGGACGACTCCTCCTCCTCCTTGAAACCTCAGATCCAGCCCATTGCTAAGGGCGAATTCACACGTGCAGCAATTATCTGGATTTTTAAAAACTGGTTCTCAATAGTTTGCTGTTAACAAGTCCTGTTGCATTCACATGCATGCCATACCGATTTTAAGTACGGCGAAATAATGCATTCAGACCTTCTTGTAGTGCGTGCTTACCCGGCTGCTCAGTGCGATTCAGTTACAGGAAGTGGCCTGTGGGGAGCCAGAAGGTTGCTACTTTGTAGCAAAGTACAACTTTGCTACAACCTTTGCTACAACTTTGCAACAACCTTTGCTGCAACCTTGCAAACTTTGCAACAACCTTTGCTACAACCTTTGTAGCAAAGGTTGCTACTTTGTAGAATCAGGGAGTAAAGAGGGAGAGCCTGAGGCTGCTGGAAAGAAGCCCCTCGCATTCTCTCCCTGGTTTCTTTCCGGTATCCCGCTGCTGCTACTGCTGCAGCACTACGGTAGAGGCAGAGGCAGATGATTGAAAGTCCCTTGGAGGGAAGAACTTTTTTGGGGAGAAGCATGGAGGGGAAACATGGAGGGGAAGAACTTTTTTGGGGAGAAGCTGGCTGCAGCCTGCACCCAGCGAGGCAACTACAGGGCTCCAGCTGGTCTCACTGCTTCCGGTAGGGGCAGGAGTAAAACAGCGCACTTGGAAGCACGGTTGCATTCACATCAGAAAAGATTACACACTAGTTAAAACCAGTACGATGTTGCTTTCACACTGCTGTTAAGTGCGGATTTATTGAAAACGGACAGCAAAAAGGTAGGTTTGAGTAGCTTTTCAACACGCATTGCTTTAGTGCGATATTGACTCCATTTAATCGAATTTAAGTGTTCAGACAGGCATGAAACATTCGTTTTTTTTAAAAAAATCGCACAAATCAGAACGTCTGAATCCCCCCTAAGACCTGTCATTTCTCTCTGCATAACATTGCTACATTTGGACCTTCCTTATCACTTCCACTCCCAAAACTCTAGTCCATGCTCTCCTCATCTTTCATCTTGACTACTGCAACTTAACTTCCTCCTTACTGGCCCACCCTGCTTTCTCTCTGACCCTCAACGCTCTGCTGCCAAGGTCATCCATCCTGCCTGCCACTTTGATCATGTTCAGCTCCTCCTCTCCTTCCTTCACTACTTGCTCCATCTCTCCTTTTGCATTCAGCACAACTTCTGTCTCTACCTTCAAGGCTTTTCATGGCCTTGCGTCTCATCTTTCTGCCCTTGGTTCCTGCCACATTCCATTCTAGAGGCTTCACTCCTCCCTCTGGCACCACCCTCAAGTCTCCCACTTCCCAAATTGTCTTTCCTCCTTCTCTCATGCTGCCCCCTAGCCTGGAACTCTCTCCCTGAATGCATTTGTTCTACCCTCCCCCAACCTTCAAATTCTTCCTGAAAACCTACCTACTCCATCAGACCTTTACTAGCTTCTCATCCCCATAGACTGCTCACTGATATCTAGTATGAAAACTATCTCAACACTCTAACCTATTCTAACTACACCATGGGAAGCGACAGGTGGGTCATGCATTCCTTTGTATAGAGAGAGTTGTGTGACATTACAGAAGCACAACATTTCCAACATCTATCCAGAGATTACAGATATTTCACTACACATGTACAGAACCTATTTCTGTGAGTAAGGGAGCCACTTGAAGGAGAATCTAAGCAAAAGTTACCTGGAGAAGGCAGTGTCCGGGCCCTGTATGCTCGGCTAGGCTGGCGTTGTAGACCTGTTGCTCGAAGACGGGCTCGTTGTCGTTGGCGTCCTCCACCCGGACACTCACCAGGCAGGAGGCGGACAGCGGCGGCTCCCCGAGGTCCCGGACTACCACCAACAGTTCCAGCGTCGCCTCCCGCTCGCGGTCTAGGCTGCCCCGGGTGCTGATCATGCCGCTTACCGGGTCGATGTGGAAGAGCTCGGGGCCACTTCCTGCTGATGCCTCCAGCGCGTATTGCACCTGGGCATTGGGGGAGCCGGGTTCATCGGCATCTGAGGCGCTGAGTCGGAGCACTGCGGTGCCGGGGGAGGCGGCCTCAGAGACTGCTGCACTGTAGCGGGGCTGCGGGAAGGCGGGCGGCTGGTCGTTGAGATCAGAGACGCGGAGCAGCAGCGTCTCCTGGGTCGAACGCGGCGGGGAGCCCGAGTCCGTGGCCTCCAGATGCAACTCGTACAAGTCCCGACTCTCCCGGTCCAGCGGCCCCTCCACGCACAGGAAATAGACCCCGCCGGCCCCAACGCTACCCCCAGGCCGCAGAGAGAAGGCGCCCTCCCCGCCCTTCAGGGTGACAGCGATCCCATCCCCTGCCGCCTGCTCGGCCTCGTCCCGGTCCGAGACAGAGACACGGGCCACGTAGTCCCCGGGCCGGGCCCCCTCCGAGATGCTGGCGGCGCCGGTCTCGGTGAGGTAGAGCAGCTGCAGGACCGGGCTGTTGTCGTTCACGTCGAGCACCTCGATGGAGACGAGAACGCTGGTCACCTCGGGCTCCGCGCCGCCATCGCGAGCCTGCACGAACACATGGTGCAGCGCGCGGGCCTCGCGGTCCAGGGGGCGGCTGAGGCGCAGCAGCCCGCTCTGCTCCTCCACCGCGAAGAAGCGGGCGGGGTCGCTCTGGCGGCGGTTGATGAGGTACCGCACCTCCCCGTTGGCACCTAGGTCCGGGTCGGTGGCCTGCAAGCGGCAGACGACGGAGCCCGGGGACGCGTCCTCCCGCAGGCGGACCCGGTACTCGCTCTGCCCGAAGGCGGGCGGGTTGTCGTTTTCGTCCAGCACCCGGATCTCCACCCGCAGGCGGCAGCTCAGCCGGGGGCTGCCCCCGTCCCAGGCTTCCACCAGTAGCCGGTGCGAGTCTGTCCGCTCTCGGTCTAGCCGCCGTAGCAGCACCAGGTCCAGTGGCTCGGGCAGGGCACCGTATCGCAGCTGGAAAAGCGGCCCCTCGGCCCCGTCGGGCTCGGGCGTCGGCAGCAGCGTGTAGCCCTGGGTGCTAAAGCTGCCAGCGTCTGGGTCCCTCGCCCCCGGGAGGCGGAAGGCGCTGCCGGGCGGGCTGAGCTCGGAGATGTTGAGCTGCAGGGAGTCCCAGGGGAAGCGGGGCGGATGATCGTTCACGTCTGACACAGTGATCTCCACCTGTACCATCTCCCCGCGCAGCGTGGCCGCCACGAAGCTATAACGTGCGCGCTGCTCTCGGTCCAGGCGCTGCGCCGTGCGAATGATGCCGGTATCTGTGTGCACGTGGAAATCCGCCAGCACCGCCGACTCGCCGCTTCCCTCGGACAGGAAAAAGCCTCCCGGGTGCCCCTCGCCCGGAGGTAGCCCCGCACTGATGTCCCCCACCAGTGTATCTGCCGGGAGCCCCTCGTCCACCGCCAGGCTCAGATTGTACACCTGGGCGGAGCAGCCCCCCTCTGTGCACAGCCACAGAAAGACAGCCAGCAGCCCCCGCGCCGGTACTAGCCATTGCCCACTAGGAGACTTGCCCAAGAACCTGCACCACCTCCTGACCTGCATTGTTGCCAGCTGCCTCTTGCACCTGCCATTCGTGTCCAGGGGGACCTGCTGTTGCCCCATTCTCCTTGGCTCTCCTCGCCTCATCGACAGCGCTTAACCGCTCTCACTGCAACAGGAGGTTTCCAGGATGCAGGTGGGCTCCACGGCTTTTTTTTTTTTCTTGTTACCCCACTGCACGCGGGTAGCTGCGCCTGGGTCAGTTTCTAGGGCTTGTTTTCAAATCGGCTTCCTGATGAGTTTCCAGGAGGTCTGCCGCTCAGACCTGGCTCCAGTACACACGCCGAGCAGGGATTTCTGGACACTCACGGCCCCTTCCTCCTGCTGCTAGTGGATGCTTCCTCTGCGATTTCACCTTCTTTATTCCCTGCTTCACATCTGTGCCTGTCTTCGCTAGCCTGGCTGCATCTCCCCGCTGGAGTCAGGTGCATTCTTCTTTTTGCCATACAAGAAGGAAATCCTTGAAACCACAAACACGTCCGCGAAAGTTGGTGCTGGGAATACCAAGTGTGTCTGAGGCGGTTGGCTGCTACTGCAGCCGCCGAGACTCCTGGTCGGGCTTTTACTCACACAGCGTCTCAGGAGAAGCAGAGCTGTTAACACACCCCCACCCAGTCCTGGCCATGTGACTAAGCTCTCAGACAAGGGCAAACTCAGCTCTGCAGCAGGAAGCGGTTCCCAATCCCCCGGCTGGTAGGCGAGGTGCTCATCCAGCAGATCCTGCAAACAGATATGAATTTAGAGACTACACAGCTAGTCGCCTGTCAAATGATCCACGCAGACACTGATATGGAATACTAAAGAGCAATAGGGCTCTATCCATCTTCATCTCGAAATAGTCTTAAGGATTAGTTACGGTGCTTAGATCATGAAAGGCTAAAGGAGTAATCACTAACAAGCCAAACATGATGGAAGGGTAAATTGTACTAAAAAAGAGCTATAGTGCAGCTGATTGTGTTAATATAAATATAGAATGAGTGCTTAAATTGCATTGATGGGAAGCCCTTTTGACTCTGTGTGCGCTCCCTCCTATTAAATAATGGTATGAAGAAGAAGCAGCTTCTTGCAGAGCCCTCAAGAGAGATGTGGAAAGCATACCTCCAACATCCCATGGGCAAAGAGGGATAAAAGCCACACATACTGACCCCATACTGATCAGTCCTAAATCACGCAGTGCAAAAAAAGCAAAGAAGCTACACTTCAAAGTCACCTGCCCCTCATGTGAAGGGTACAATGCACCTGCAATGATTACTGAATGGAAGGATATACCACCCACTCCCCTGTCATTACACCTCTTCCCCAGGGTCTCTCATTGACATTCCACCAAATTCCTTATTGTTCCACCTATTCCCTATGCCCCTCACCATTCACTCACTTTCATTCCATTAACGTGGTTTGGACTTTACCTGTTCATTAAACTTTAACTGTTTTTGTTTTAAACCTTTGATTTTAATTGAGTTTTTTTTATAAATTCCGTTCCATTATCTATGTCAGTCTCATTCTGTGGACTCCCTGTCATTCTCCTCTTTCCTATGACCACCATCCAGTCATTCTTATTATTTCAACAGCTCCTCTTTGTTCCTCGTCATTCCATCCAGTTCCTCATCATTCCACCCCATACTCCACAACACCCCCTTGTCATTCTACTCAACCCCTTGTTATTCCCTCTGATCTATTCTTTGTCATTCCTCACAATGCCTTCTTGTTCCACTTACTCATCACCCTCTCCTTGTCACTTTACCCCTTCCTAGCCTTTCCACCTGCTCTCCATGGCTTCCTCGTCAATCCACCCAGTCCCTTGTAAATTCCACCCACTGTCCATGACTATCTCTTTGTAATTTCCTCTAAACATTTGTTATACCTCTCTTAGCACATTACCCACTCTTTCTCATAGCACTGTCCCCAACTGTTCTTTTTCATTCAATTTTATCCATTGTCATTCCTCCTGTCTCCATAGTTTACCATTAGTCAGTCCACCCACTCCAGTTCTCCTGCTTATTATTTCACATAATCCCTTGTCAATCCACTTATTCCCCTTTCACCCCCTCATTGTCATTCCATGCAGCCCCCTGTCACTCATCCATTCCCCATGACCCCTCCTTGCTATTCCACCTAGTTCCTTGTCATTCCATTCATTCCCACCAACCCTCTGGCTCATTCCATTAGTTCCGCATTGTCCTAATTGTTATGCAGCCCAACGGTTGTTATTCATTCCCATTCCCTCTCATTTTTGTCATTCCACCCATGGCACCCTTATTGTCACCCCACCTCATCCTCTTTCATTCCTCCAGCTCCACATTCTTTTTGTTATCCCACCCTGTTACTTCTCATTCCACCTGCTCATCATGGCCTCCTCCATGTCACTCCAGTCTTGCCACTCCACCTTTCCCTCTGATTCCACATTCATCCATACAGTACTCATTACAGTTTATACTTTTTAACCTCTTTTCTCCATTAGAATGATACAGACATTGAACTGGGAAGGACCCTGAGAGTCATTAAGTTCAGCCCCCTTCTTGCTGCAGGATCTCCATGCCTCAACCATCCCTACACATCTCCTCATTCAGCCTCTTCTTTAAAGCCTCCACTGATGGAGAATCCACAACTTCTCTAGGTAGCCTGTTCCACTGCCTGAGTGTATAGTCAGGAAATTTTCCTCAGAGTTTAATCTAAATCTGCTTTCCTTCAGCGTTTGCCCAGTGACTCTTGTTCTGCCCACCATATCAAAAGAGAACAGTTGTTTTCCATCTTTTTTGACAGCGTTTCAGATATTTGTAGACTTATATCCCCTTTATCCCTCTTTTCTCCAAGTTTGACAGACCTAGCTCCTTCAACCTCTCTCCATAAGAGTGTCAGTACCACCCCCACCCTCATCAAGGTAGCACTTTGATCCCCTGTAGACTTGAGGCTGCACACTGGAAATCCTTGTCCCTCACTTGAACTGTTTTCCTGTTCAGAGGCACTGGGTTTATGAAAGCATAGCAAGGAATGTAGGCGCGCAGCCACTCATGCACTAGACTGGTCCTGGTGGGAAGGTATGAAAGGGTTTAACTTGGGTTTACATGTTTTTGTTCTCATTATCACTTGCCTGCATTTTAGAGCAATTTGGAGTGAAAGATTTGAGGTCATTGACATGCAGAGAAATCTGACTATCTCAGAAGTTTTTGTCTCATGTTTTAATAATCTCAAAGCTGTGTAGTTTGTCTGTAGATAGTAGTACTCTGGACTGATATTGACAATGATAATGATCTTGCATTTTTTATAGATCCTTTCAGCTAAATGGAACCCAGAGCACTTTACAAATTTTATTAAATGATTGTACAAAGCCATTAGCTGGCTAAAACCACAGCTACTTCCTCTAGTTAAGATCTCGTCCATTCTTTAAGTGATTAATGTAAACAGTATTGCAGTTATTTATGATATTCCTAGAACGGGGAGCCCCCACAAAAGACAGATTGCACACTAAGATAATTTGTGGTATAATAATGTTTATAACAAATAATAGTGCAGACCACATAAGAAGAAAATATATTCCCTAATTGTGAAGTTATGACACCTTAAAAGCTCAGGGGACATACACTTTAGGAGGGGAATTTCCTTGGCTTTCCACTCCCAATGGGACACTTAAAACAATGCTAACCAAATTTATGGAGCACAGAGCTGGCAACTGGGATAAATTGGTCCCATATCTATTGTTTGCATATAGAGACGTCCCACAGGAATCCACGGGCTTCTCACCCTTCGAACTGCTGTTTGGGAGGAAAGTAAGGGGACCCCTAGACCTAATCAGAGACTCCTGGGAAGGTGACAGAGAGAGTGAAGGGGAACCCATAGCAAAATATGTTCAAACCTTCAGACAGAACTGTTAGCAGAAGCCAGAGGGAACGTTGAACAGAGTCAGGAGAAGCAAAAGAGGATATATGATAGCAAGGCCAAAGCGAGGACTTATGAACCAGGAGATTCAGTCCTCATTATGAAACCTCCTAAGAAAGTAGGAGGACACACATCTTGGGAAGGCCCATATCACATATTAGAAAAGAAAAATGAGGTCACATACTGGGTTGATGCACCCAATACACCCTTGCTTGACCTTTTGCAACACGCAAAAGGGAACCCGCCACCACTGGAAGATGTAAATATCTCTAGCGAGCTGAGTGACTCACAGAGAAAGGAAATCCTAGAAGTTCTGGGGCAACATAGAGAAATCTTCTCCAACAAACCAGGGAGAACCAACCTCATAGTGCACAGAATTGACACAGGGACAGAGGGACCTGCCAACTCAGGACCGTTCTGCACAGCAGGGAAGGTCAAAGCACAAACCCATGCAGAGATACAGGAGATGTTAGAACTGGGGGTAATAAAAACTTCTCAGGGAGAGTGGGCAAGTCCGGTAGTGTTAGTCCCCAAGCCAGGTGGGACAGTTCGGTTCTGTGTAGATTATAGGAAGCTGAATGCCATAACTACATCAGATGCATACCCTATGCCCAGAACAGATGCTATTTTAGATCAGATAGCTGGGGCCCAGTTCCTAACCACCCTCGATCTCACAAAGGGATACTGGCAAATTAGCCTAGATCCCCAGTCCCAGAAGAAAACTGCGTTCATCACAGACAAGGGGCTGTATGAATTCACAGTTATGCCTTTTGGACTGAAAAACAGTGGGGCCAC
>QEPC01015698.1:6086849-6111128 GCA_003113815.1 Sphenodon punctatus
GGAAACTAACAACGCCAAACCCCCACTCGGTCTACCCGGGCCGAAAGCGGGGGTAGCCGGAAGAGTATAGACTATAAACCCCACACATGTCAAGTCAGATAAAGCCCATGTCTCCTGAAGCAGGATAAAGTTATACTCCGCCAAAAAAGGAAAAAAAATCAATGTCCAATATACAAGATTTCCACCTAGCAATGTTCCAGCTGAGGAATTTCAAAGCAGGGGAACTCTCAGTCAGATGTCATTTGTCCGAGATAGAATGTAATGGAGGTAGCTGGGGAGAACGGGCTACCTCCCTCTTCCTACTACAAGTGGCAGGACCTACCCCAAGGGACTGCAGCAGAACCAACCCATAGGCTGGGCTGGATTCCAACCTCCCCAAGTTAGAAACCCCCGCACAATCCCCATCCCTTAACCTCTCTCTACCCCCCGCAGTCATCTCCACCGTAACAAGCGCAGTAGCCAAATGGGGCGAGGAATGAACCCGCATCACTGGCTCACAGGTCCTACCTATAAGCTGGGGCTCCCGAGCACTCTCCACTGCCCCCCTCAACTTCGGTCAGTTTGTTTGTTAAATATCATTGGGAAATTATACTCACGTTTCCTTTTGGAGAAGCTATTACTATGGCTGGATGAAAGTAAGTTAATGGAATTAGAACAGGCGGGGTTTCAGCGGGGGAAGTCAACGCTGGACCAGGTTTTTGTCCTCTCTCTCCTCGCTAATAAATATGTTAATCGCCAGGGGAAATTTTATTTATGCTTTATTGATTTATCCATGGCTTTTGATTCGATCGATAGAGAAAGGCTTTGGTTCAAGCTGAATGCTACATCCATTGACCGTAGATTATTGTTTCTAGTAATCAAGATTCATAGTAACAATTCCATTCGAATCCGGTCAGATCCAGCTTGCCCTCTTTCGGAGGAGGTTCAGGTCTGCAGGGGGGTTAGGCAAGGGTGTTTTCTGGCCCCCGTGCTGTTTAACTTATTTTTGAATGAAGTAATCCCTTTTCTTAAGAACTTTGATACTCATGCCCCATGAGTCGGTTCAAGGTTTATCCCAGCCCTTTTATATGCTGACGACACGGTTTTGTTTTCCCAAACCCTGGTGGGGCTAAGGAGGGCAATGCAGGGATTTGGGGATTACTGTGTTAGGGAGGGTTTAAAGATCAACTTTGGTAAAACCAAAACTGTGGTTATGGGGAACAGGGGATCGGGGAAAGTGCATCGTTGGTCTATTGGCGGTAACCCCATCGAACAAGTAAAGGAATTTAAGTACTTGAGCATGATTGTGTCTGCCTCTTTGAGCTGGAAGCCCCATTTTAGGGCAGTGGTGGCGCAATATAAGATCTCTTCTGCCACTATCCTGAAATATTTCTTTACAAAGGGGGGGAAACTGGTGTTACCAGCTTTACGGCTCTTTAGGGCCAAAACGATTGCTCAGTGCCTATATGCCCTTCCAGTGTGGGGTCTTTCTTTTTTGAATAAGCTGGAACTGATCCAGAATCAGTTCCTGCGTTCTATTCTGGGTGTTCCTCGAGGCACACCTTTGGTGTTGCTTCGGCAAGAATCTATGAGTACTACCATCTGGAATCGGGCATTACAAGTGCTTCTGAAGTACTGGGTGAAAGTGGTTATGTTCCCCCCCAGGGGAATTCCCTGCTCGCCATGGTGGTGGATGCCGGCATTTTTGACTCCTGGTCGGGGCAGGTGGAGGAGCGGGTGAAATCCATGGGGTTTTCTAGGGAAGCTTTGGGGCACCTGGGCCCTGAGAGGGCTATGTCATTGTTGAGGAGGAGAGTAATGGATCAAGAACTCCAAAATGAAGCCTCTCTCTTGTCAAGCCTGAGAGTTGCCCCCGAGTATTTCCCCCCAAGCTCGGGGGGGGGGGAGTTATACTACCTGTATCGTTGGCAGGACTACAAACTTCACAGAGCTTTTACATGCTTCAGGTGCAATGTTTATTCGTCCACTATGATGGAGGGTCGATGGGGGGGTATTCCGAGAGAGGAAAGGCCCTGTCAGCTATGCGACCTCCCCGAAATGGACTCGTGCTGTCATGTGTTGTTTCACTGCCCTGCTTTATCGGGTCCCCATTCCAGTCCTAGCAAAAAACAGGGTGCCTGTCCGTGGGGTCCGCTGCCGCCTGGGTCACCCCCGCCCCCTTGCGACGGCACTACTGCCAGTTCTGGAGTTAGGATCCCGGCTGCTGCTCCTCCCCACACCGTCCCCGGCAGTTTTTAGCCACGTCTTCGGCCACCTCCTCCNACATATCTGGGATTTCAGGTGGGGAGCGGGAAGATCAGCCCCCTGCCGCACAGGATAGAAGCCATCACTTTATGGCCGGTACCCACAACAAAGAAACAAATCCTGTGTTTCATTGGCATGTCAGGGTATTATAGACACCACGTACCACAGTTCAGCTCTATCACTGCTCCTATGACAGATCAGTGCAAAAAGGGGCTGCCCACTAGAGTAAAGTGGACCACCGAATGCCAGGCAGCTTTTGACAAGCTGAAAGAATCCCTATCCAATGCACCTGTACTTAGACACCCGGACTTTGACAAGGAGTTTGAGGTTTGGACAGATGCTTCTGACACGGGGCTAGGGGCTGCCCTAATGCAGGTGGGAGAAGACAACCAAAGGCATCCCATTGCTTTTTTTAGCAAGAAACTACTGCCAAGGGAAAAAATCCTAGCGGTCATTGAAAGAGAATGTCTAGCGATTGTACAGGCGGTGAGTAAGCTGAAACCATACTTATGGGGTAGAAAATTCACGGTGTACCGTGTACATTCACCCCTAGCTTGGCTACACAGAGTCAAAGGTTCCAACGGCAAGCTCTTGCGATGGAGCCTGGCCTTACAAGATTTTGACATGACCATTAAACAGGTCAAAGGTAAAGAAAACGTAATTGCTGATGCCCTGTCACGCAGAGAAACCACAAACTAACATGTTCCTGGATTGGGATTGACCCAACCCTTCTCACATGTTCTCGAAGGGGGTGACGTGTCATGGGGACATGGGGCAACACACCCATTTGGGGGGAGATAACACACCCAGTTGGGGGAATATGACGCACATTTCAGGGATACGTGTAATGTGATATAAAGGGTTAACAAATTGTAAGCTCAGTTGCAGCAACATGCTGTAACCAGTTGCCAGAGTGGGGGGAGAGACTCCCTTTGTTATAACAAGTGGGCAGTTTATTGCCAAGCAACGGCCAGGTCAGCCCTGCCGCCTTGTTACAATGACAGGAGACAGGAAGTAACCTGGGGTCTCCTGCAAGGAAGAAGAAGGAAGTTCTTCTTCAAGAATTAGAAGCCTTCCATCTTGGACTTCAACAAGTTAACAGCTCAGTAGAGTAGCTGCGGCAAGAATGCAAACTAAGGACTAAAAACTTTGCCATGAACTAAGACTTGAACCCAGTCTTCAACATCCAAACCAAGACACCATCTGATGGACCTGTATTGCACCTCTTAGGGTAAGGGGACAGTCAGGGAATATCAGTGGAGTTAGAATGCGTGTACTTTATGTTTGATTTATTGACTTGCACTATCTGATCGACAGCCTTGTACTTGTATGTACTCAATATATGTTTTATAATCAAGCCTAGCGTGCTTGTGTCTTTATTCGGCCTTGGGGAATTCACTTGGGGGTACTCCTATCTAGGTAAAAACCTAGACGAACCTTTTTCATATAAGACAACCCCACTGCAAAGTCTTCCAAGCTACAGGTGGCCAGAGAACATTCTCTGCGTTACAGCTGGGCTGGGAGATCAAGGGGAGGCTTGGCTAGGGGTGCGGACCTCTGAAAGCTCCCTGATTGCAGTGAAGGTTTTCTGATTACATGGGGACCCACGTGGGCACAGGCAACTGGGTTGCGGCTGACCCGGTGGGGCAAACGGGGGACAGCCTCTAAAGGGAGTGAGGGCCCCAAACCCCGGTGACAGTATAATTATGTCATGCTTCACTGATCCAAAGAAAACCTGAACCTGGAGATGTCTTTTGCAACTATTGTGGTTGGGTTTTTTTCAAACTTACCCAGTCCGGAGGAAGCCACATGTCACCAGAGCCCCTCTGGAAGGTGAGTACTCTACCCCCTTGACCCCTGCTAGGCACACCACCTCTTCCCTGGCCCATTCCTTCCCCAACTCCCTCTAGCCTCTGACCCCCTCCTCGGCCCCTGCCCTCGGAATTTCCGAGTATTCTCCAAGGGTCTGAGTTCCAATGTCCAAGTCCTCAGAAAAAGTTCCAAGTGACAGCGGAGAACTTGGTACTCGGAACTCCTGAAATCCTTGCAAGTACTCGAAATACCTATTCAGTGCAGCCATAACTGGGACCAGATGGTATTGACCCCAGAGTTCTAAAGGAACTCAAATAGGAAATTTCAGACTTACTACTAGTAATGTGGTCGATAGTTCCCCGGGAGGGACGGATCACCCTTCTTAAAGATGGGGACCACAATTCCCCTTTGCCAGGACTTGGGGATCACTCCAGTGGAGTTAATTACCGAGAACAGGGGCACCAAAAAATTAGCCCACCACTCTGGCTCGCACTTTAGTAATTCAGGTGGGACAAAGTCCTCACCAGGGGCCTTCCCAGATTTCAACTTCTCGATAAACTGTAACACCTCTTCTTTGGAAACCGACGGCCACTCGGGGAGGCCATCACTGGGGAAATTAGAATTGATGCTCTCCGGGAATGTGGAAAAGATTTCGGCAAAAAACTTAGCCCAAGTCTCCGCCTGGATTATTGTGCCCCTGTTTTGGGGTTTACCAAGACGAATGAGGTCCCAAAACCATTTGGGGTCATTTTGCAGCGCTGCCTCCAGCAGCCCAGCCCACCCTTCCTTTTGAAAGCCAAGTCTTTTAGACACCACCAAAAGGCGATAACTCCTTCTAGTAGCTTACAATTCCTGTCTATGCGGCAGAGATGGAATACCCCTTGCCTCCCTAGCCAACCATCGCAACCTACACCGAACCTGTCTACGCTCCCCATCAAACCATGGGGGAACCCGCTCCTTCTGGCAGCCCGCCAACATCTTGCCCGCTAACAGAGGGACAAGTAGGGCCAATAGTTTATCATAATCTCCCGTACGATCACCCTCCGCATTTGCCATCCCTTCCACCAGCTCCCTAACCTCCGACTGTTGACAGAAGCCTAAAAAGGCAGTGTTCAGCTCTTCACTCCATTTCACCTGCACTAGACCCCACTCTGCTTCACCACCCCTATCCTTAGACCCACCAACTATTCTCCCCAGGCTAAAGGGGTCAACCATCAGTAAAGAAAGGGCAAGATGGTTGGTTTCAAACCTCGGGATTATACAAAATTCCATAACATTGACAAGAAAACTCTCCACAACCATGAAATAATCAATTACACTGGACCCACGCATTGAGTGGTAGGTAAACGCCCCATCTAGATCTCCCGGGGCACAACCATTCAGAACAACAAGTCCATAATCTGCCAGCAGTTCCTTTAACCGGCATGCCCCTGGACTAATGACCAGGTCCCTGGACACACGAGGGGGAGGGAGATAGTCTGAGTCATCCAGCTGAAGCTGACAAACCCCAAAGCTGGGTTACCCATTCTGATATTAAAATCCCCTCCCCCCCAGCAACAATACAGCCCCCCGAAAAAAACTACACCACCTTAACAATTCTTCATTTATCCTGGACCAAAAGTCAGATGGAAAAAAGAGGGACGAGGAGGGAGGGAGATAAAAATTCCCAATCAACAGCTCTAATCCCGACCTAAACCTACAGTAATACAGGGCAAAATTCGATGCCAGGGAGCCACAGAACTTTATTTTAACTTGTTGGTCAATGGAAACTAACAACGCCAAACCCCCACTCAGTCTACCCGGGCCGAAAGCGGGGGTAGCCGGAAGAGTATAGACTATAAACCCCACACATTTCAAGTCAGATAAAGCCCATGTCTCCTGAAGCAGGATAAAGTTATACTCCGCCAAAAAAGGAAAAAAATCAATGTCCAATATACGAGATTTCCACCCAGCGATGTTCCAGCTGAGGAATTTCAAAGCAGGGGAACTCTCAGTCAGATGTCATTTGTCCGAGATAGAATGTAATGCAGGTAGCTGGGGAGAACGGGCTACCTCCCTCTTCCTACTACAAGTGGCAGGACCTACCCCAAGGGACTGCAGCAGAACCAACCCATAGGCTGGGCTGGATTCCAACCTCCCCAAGTTAGAAACCCCCGCACAATCCCCATCCCTTAACCTCTCTCTACCCCCCGCAGTCATCTCCACCGTAACAAGCGCAGTAGCCAAATGGGGCGAGGAATGAACCCGCATCACTGGCTCACAGGTCCTACCTATAAGCTGGGGCTCCCGAGCACTCTCTACTCCCCCCCTCAACTTCGGTCAGTTTGTTTGTTAAATATCATTGGGAAATTATACTCACGTTTCCTTTTGGAGAAGCTATTACTATGGCTGGATGAAAGTAAGTTAATGGAATTAGAACAGGCGGGGTTTCAGCGGGGGAAGTCAACGCTGGACCAGGTTTTTGTCCTCTCTCTCCTCGCTAATAAATATGTTAATCGCCAGGGGAAATTTTATTTATGCTTTATTGATTTATCCATGGCTTTTGATTCGATCGATAGAGAAAGGCTTTGGTTCAAGCTGAATGCTACATCCATTGACCGTAGATTATTGTTTCTAGTAATCAAGATTCATAGTAACAATTCCATTCGAATCCGGTCAGATCCAGCTTGCCCTCTTTCGGAGGAGGTTCAGGTCTGCAGGGGGGTTAGGCAAGGGTGTTTTCTGGCCCCCGTGCTGTTTAACTTATTTTTGAATGACGTAATCCCTTTTCTTAAGAACTTTGATACTCATGCCCCATGAGTCGGTGCAAGGTTTATCCCAGCCCTTTTATATGCTGACGACACGGTTTTGTTTTCCCAAACCCTGGTGGGGCTAAGGAGGGCAATGCAGGGATTTGGGGATTACTGTGTTAGGGAGGGTTTAAAGATCAACTTTGGTAAAACCAAAACTGTGGTTATGGGGAACAGGGGATCGGGGAAAGTGCATCGTTGGTCTATTGGCGGTAACCCCATCGAACAAGTAAAGGAATTTAAGTACTTGGGCATGATTGTGTCTGCCTCTTTGAGCTGGAAGCCCCATTTTAGGGCAGTGGTGGCGCAATATAAGATCTCTTCTGCCACTATCCTGAAATATTTCTTTACAAAGGGGGGGAAACTGGTGTTACCAGCTTTACGGCTCTTTAGGGCCAAAACGATTGCTCAGTGCCTATATGCCCTTCCAGTGTGGGGTCTTTCTTTTTTGAATAAGCTGGAACTGATCCAGAATCAGTTCCTGCGTTCTATTCTGGGTGTTCCTCGAGGCACACCTTTGGTGTTGCTTCGGCAAGAATCTATGAGTACTACCATCTGGAATCGGGCATTACAAGTGCTTCTGAAGTACTGGGTGAAAGTGGTTATGTTCCCCCCCAGGGGAATTCCCTGCTCGCCATGGTGGTGGATGCCGGCATTTTTGACTCCTGGTCGGGGCAGGTGGAGGAGCGGGTGAAATCCATGGGGTTTTCTAGGGAAGCTTTGGGGCACCTGGGCCCTGAGAGGGCTATGTCATTGTTGAGGAGGAGAGTAATGGATCAAGAACTCCAAAATGAAGCCTCTCTCTTGTCAAGCCTGAGAGTTGCCCCCGAGTATTTCCCCCCAAGCTCGGGGGGGGGGGAGTTATACTACCTGTATCGTTGGCAGGACTACAAACTTCACAGAGCTTTTACATGCTTCAGGTGCAATGTTTATTCGTCCACTATGATGGAGGGTCGATGGGGGGGTATTCCGAGAGAGGAAAGGCCCTGTCAGCTATGCGACCTCCCCGAAATGGACTCGTGCTGTCATGTGTTGTTTCACTGCCCTGCTTTATCGGGTCCCCATTCCAGTCCTAGCAAAAAACAGGGTGCCTGTCCGTGGGGTCCGCTGCCGCCTGGGTCACCCCCGCCCCCTTGCGACGGCACTACTGCCAGTTCTGGAGTTAGGATCCCGGCTGCTGCTCCTCCCCACACCGTCCCCGGCAGTTTTTAGCCACGTCTTCGGCCACCTCCTCCTCAACTCTCCCGCTCGCGGTGAGTTGCCTCCCTGTGGTGCGGCCCGTAGGAAGCGCCTTTGGGCGGGCTTCACCGTTTTTGGCATCCCCTTTCTTGCTCCGGCAGCGCTTCCTGGGTGGCAGGAGCCGCAATTTTTTCTTTTTGGCCCTACAGCATAGTTTGGTCTTTTCCCCACCCTCTTTTTTGGCTGGAAGGCCAGTCGGACTGAGTAGCCAGCCTCTCTTTGACGGGTGGCTTACTATCACTCCCAGTCCCTTTTATTTTATTTCAGATTTTCTAATTTTCTCAGAGGGTCTGCTGGCAAGGGGTGACAGACTCACAGGGTCCCTGAACATGGCAGTTGGTCCCTGCGACGGCCTCTCCCCCTGGATGGCTCCTGTTACTAGAAGCTCAGGTAATAACCCCAGCTCTGAGCCTTCGAGGTCTCCACGCCCAGACCCTCCCCTGGCTCAGGGCTCCAGCAGAACAGGACTCTCCCAAATCGAGTTATTGCAACTCGAGGCACTGAATAAAACTGTTTCAACTCTCGATTTTCTTCAGCAGAGGAATAGGCCCCATGGAAGAAAGAGACCCCTTTCCCCTCCCTGTAGGGGTTGTAAGGGCCAGTCTAGGGAGGTGGGCAAAGGCAAACACCCTGTCCGCAAGCGCAAGAGACCTGCAGAGCAGACCCTGTTGCAGTAAATTGGTTGCTCTTCGGATGATGAGGATACCCTTTCACAGCCTTCTCAGGGGGAATCAAGGGTGCTAGAGCCTCAGCCCAGGCAGCCCCTCTCTCGGGAGGAGTTAATTCATGAGGACGCCGTAGACTATTCCTCTGGTGGGGGGCCGCCCTCCTCTGAGCAGGACGAGGAGGAGGAGGGTGAACTATCAGACCAGGGTGAACACCAGGGTGAGCAGGAGGATCCTTTGCCCCTCCCGGCCCCTTCATCCACCTGCAGTGAGCAAGATTGTGAGTCCCAGGGTCCCTCAAGTCCAAACTATTTACGAGAGTTCAAAGGGTCCTAGGGCTGATAGAGAAGGTTAGTAAGAGCAGCCCCTCCAATTCCTTAGGTGATGAATCCAAGAGGGAATACATCCCCAAGACCACCTCAAGAGACAGAGGTATTGTACTCGATAGGGCCTTTGAGAGAATTATTACCACAGAGTGGCAACAGCCGAATCAGGCCCTCTGACTGAACAGAAAGCAGCAAGCACTATACTTGTTCTCCAAGAACAAAGACCTGTCTTTTCACTGCCGAGGGTCGATGCAGCGGCTGCCTCGCTAGCGCGTAAGTCTGTTTTTCCTATGGAGGAGGATGTATATCCAAAGGACACTATGGACAGGGGGATCGAGACGGCACTTCGGCGCACCTTCGATGCTGTGTCAGCTACCCATGTCCCTGGCTTCTTCCTACTGCACCAGAGCCATTCTTAAGTGGCTTAAGCGTGGCCAACGCCCAGTTGTCTCCGATCAGATGACCCATAAATTGTCTAGAAATATTTATTTATTTATTTTATTTCATTATATTTATATGCCGCCCCCCATGTCTAAAACATCTCGGGGCAACTTCCAACATAATACAAAACAATTTTTAAACATAAAAAATCTGCAATACCATCGTTAAAACAGATTTAAAACACCCCCCACAAAAATTAACACACATCCCACCCTCCCCTCCGAAGACCTGGGCGAACAGCCAGATCTTACAGACACATCAAAAGGCCAACAGGCCCGGGGCCAGGCAAGCCTCCTCCAGGAGGGAGTTCCATAACCGCGGCCCAGCCACCGAGAACACCCTCTACATTGTGGCCCCCCGTCTTACACAGGGGACCTCCAGAAAGGCGCCCCCGGTGGACCGAAGGGATCGCTCTGAGGCAAGGAGGGAAAGGTGGTTCCAGAGATATGAGGGACCCAGACTGTGCAGGGCTTTGTAAATCAATACTAACACCTTGAATCTGGCTCAGTACGCTATAGGCAGCCAGTGCAGAGCGCGGAGCACCGGTGTTATGTGCTCACGCTGCCCCATCCCCGTGCACCAGCTGCAGCCTCCGAACCAGAAACAAGGGAAGCCCCACATAGAGCACGTTACAGTAGTCTAGCCTCAAGGTGATGAAGGCATGGATGAGAGTGGCCAGATCAGGCCTGGAGAGGTAAGGTCGAAGCCCCCGTACCAGATACAGCTGGCGAAAGGCGGCTTTAGCCACCGCCTCCACCTGCCGATCCAGACGGAGGCCCGAATCCAAAACCACCCCCAGACTCCGAACCTGAAGAGCAACAGGCGGGCGAACCCCCTTATCAGGAGGACCAGCACCTCACCCACCCTTCCCACCACCATCACCTCCGTCTTATCGGAATTAAGCTTCAGTCTGCTCTGCCGCATCCAATCCACCACGGCTTCCAAACATTGAGAGAGTAAAGAGACAGCAGGACCTGGGTCAGTTGAAAACGAGAGGTACAGCTGAGTATCATCAGCATATTGGTGACATCGCACCCCGAACCCTCTCACGATCTCCCCCAGGGGCTGCATATACACATTGAACAACAGTGGAGACAGAATGGAACCCTGTGGAATGCTGCAGGTCAAGGCCCGGGGGCTAGATGTTTCAGCCCCCAGCACCACCCACTGGCTTCTACCCGAGAGGAATGAGCGGAACCATCCAAGGACAGTCTCGTCCACACACCCCAAGTATCACAGCCGTCTCGCAGCCAATATTACCTTGACCACCACTTTTATCTTTACAGACGCTGTAGCTTGGTCTGCTTGTGCCATGGTGGCCAATGTCTCCGCTAGGTGTAGACTCTGGCTAAGGTCCTGAAGAGCCGACAGTCATACAAAGAATCTTTTGGTGTCCAGCCCGTTTAAAGGAGGAAAACTGTTTGGAGCCAACCTTGACAGTGCTGAAAGACTAGGACAACTAGGACAAAAAGCTGTCACACCAGGAGTTCTCTAGTAGTACACGAGCTAGAGGCTTTAATAGAGCTTTCCCTTCTTCCTTTCCAAGGAGACGTGACTCTGTGTGGAACGATCCCTCCTGGTTCTTCTGAGGCAGAGGATCCCGAGGCCGGGGCCGCAGAGCTGGTAGATTTTCTTCTGGACACAGGGCTGCCAGGACCACCCCTTCGTCTCACCAGCTCAAGCAGGACTTCTGACCACCCTTATCCAGGATCACCAACCGCCCTTGACATCCAGCTTCTGGTAGGTGCTCGTCTCCTGGCATTTTCCCCTTCATGGCACACCACCACCTCAGACGCTTGGGTGATTTAGACCATCTCCCGGGGTTATGCAATAGAGGTTCGCTATCCACCCAGACAGCTCTATCGGATATCCCCCACTGTACAACACTTACTTACACATTCCCATCCTCATGCTCCATCGGAAATGGCTCCGCTTCCGGTATGCCTCTCACCACTGGCAGTTCCGCACTCTTGCCTTCGGCCTTGCCACAGCGCCCAGGACCTTTATGAAGGTTCTGGTTCCCCTAGTCGCCAGTCTCCGAGTAAGAGGCATCACTCTCCATCCCTATCTGGATGACATTCTAGTCCGAGCCCCCATGCAAGGCCAGGTGGCAACAGCAGTGCAAACGACCCTGCAGTCCCTCACAGCACACAGGTTCATAATAAACGAAGAAAAAAGCCTCCTGAGTCCCACACAACACATAGGACATCTTGGGGTCATCATCGACACCCATGGGGATCGCATCTTTCTGACAGAGGCACATCAGCACAAGATCAGGACTCTTATAGAGCATGCCCGTTCTCACAACCAGGTATTGCTTTCTCACCTAGCGTCACTACAGGGGCTCTTCGTCTCATGCATCCAACACCTGGCATGGGCCAGACATCATCTTCACCCTCTACAGTCCTTTCTCACCCCTTATCAATGGCAGATTATTGAAAAGACCAGGATCTGACTCCCACCCCCTTCCCTCCCTTCAGCAGATCCTCGACTCCCTCGTCTGGTGGATTTTCCCTCATCGGTTCTGGGAAGGCATTCCTCTGACTGATCCTAGGAGAAAGATCATAACTACCGATGCCAGCCTCTTGGACTGGGGGGCGCACATGGATGCCGAATACATTCAGGGCACTTGGCAACCGAGGGACAGGAAGCACTCAGTGCACTGGATGGAACTCAGAGCCATCCACCTGGCACTCCTCCACTTCGCTCCGAAGATCAAGGGGTTGCATCTACTGGTTCTAACGGACAACACCTCAGCGATGGCACACATTCGCAGCCAGGGAGGGTCCTGAGCCCCAGCTCTGCACAAGGAAGCATCCAGTCTTCTAACTTTGGCTTCCGCCCATCTTCTCTCTATGCCAAACACATAAAGGGAGAAGAAAACATCACAGCGGACTGGCTCAGCTGCAGGCAGGTGGATCTGGGGGAGTGGGCTCTCTCCCCAACAGCGTTTCTGCAAATATGCAACCACTTTGCCGACCCAATAATCAACCTCTTCACCTCGAGCCGGAACACCAAGTTCACGAGGTTCTACTCTCGGTTCTGCTCTCCTCGAGCGGAAGCCGTGGACACCTTGAACATTAAGTGGCCTCAGGGGCTCCTATATGCCTTTCCCCCTTTCTCGATCCTCAGCAATGTGATCGTCAAGATCCGACGAGAACAGGCAACAGTGATTCTCGTAGCCCCAAGTGGCCACATCGTCCATGGTTTGCCGATCTAGTGAATCTGTCCTGACAGGATCCACTGTCTCTAGATCCAGATCCTGACCTGCTGTCTCAGGGTCCAGTCCTGTACAACAACCCACAGTTTCTACAGCTGATGGTGTGGCTCTTGAGCACGAAGCCCTGAAGAGCTTGGGCTACTCTGAAGCTGTGCTGACCACTCTTCTGCCATCTAGACGGCTTTCTGCCATTTGGATCTATCAGTCTACTTGGAAGATTTTTGCAGCTTGTTGCTCAGAACATCATGTGAACCCCAAGAAGCCATGAAATAGCAACATCTTGCACTTCCTCCAAATGGGTCTAGATAGGGGGTCTATCTACCCATCAGGTGGCAGCCCTCAACAAGACCTTAGCTACCATCAGGGACAGAGGTATCTCAGGTCACCCCCATGTCAGACAATTTTTACGGGGAGCTAGGGCACTGGTGCTGTGGTCCACCGTTTTCCCACCTGGCGGCTCAGTCTAGTTTTAAATGCCCTCACCACCCCTCCCTTCGAGCCCCTGCATTCTGTGTCTTTCTTTTTTCTCACAATTAAGGTTACCTTTCTCATCGCAATTACCTTGGCTAGGAGGGTCTCCGAGCTTGGGTCTCTCTCCATAGACCCAATGTTCTGCATTTTTAAGCCAAACTCGGTCGTGCTCCATCTCGACCCGGCCTTTGTCCTGAAGGTGAATTCCTTGTTCCACAGACAGTAAGAGATCATCTTTCCTTCCTTCTGCCCCAAACCAGTCCACAGGTCGGAAAAGAAGTGGCACACATTGGACCTTCGTAGGGCTTTAAAAATGTACATTAAGAGGATAACCTCCTTTCAGAAGTCTTCAGCCCTTTTGCTGGAGTTCACTATTCAGAAAAGGGGCAATAAGGCCTCTCATCCAGCAGTTGGGGGCTGGATTGCGGCATGTATTTCGGAGGCATACAAGGCCTCCGGGGTCATTCCGCCTCAGTCTATTCTTCCCCACTCCACCCGTGGGGCAGCTGCCTCTGCAGCATTCAGTGCTAGGATTCCCTATTCAGAGATTTGTAGGGTAGCCACGTGGGTGAATCCCCATTCATTCACCCGACACTATCGGGTGGATTTGATGGACTCGGCAGATGCGGCCTTTGGCCGCAGGGTCCTCCAGTCTGTCCTTTAGTAGGCTTGATCCCCCACTTCCCACCCTAATCTGCACTGCTCTGGTAGATCCCAGGATGAAAGGAGCTCCCGTCCTGCACATCCCAGGAGAAAGGGCAATTGGTTTACTTACCAGTGAATTGCCCTTCTGGGTAATGTGCAGGATGGGAGCTCGTCCCACCCACTAGGCCAAATGCTAACTGCAGGTAGTAGTTGGGGACTCGGGGATTCAGTTTTCAGGGTAGGGATTACTGTCTGTCTCCCTTCCTGCCAGCATTCCAGCCGGTTTCTGTGTTTTGTTGCTAGTTAGTTTATTTTTGTTGGAGGTTTTTAGTATTTCTCCTACAGCTTTGAGAACTGACAAGTGGGAAGGATGGACCCCCTCTACTAATGGCCAGTCGCAACTTTATTTTAGTCTGCCTCCTACTGGCCTAAGTAGGGATCATCCCAGGCTGAAAGGAGCTCCCGTCCTGCACATTACCCAGAAGGGCAATTTACTGATAAGTAAACCAATTGCCCTGTCTCAGTCAAGTGGAGAGGACAGAAACCAAATTTGAAGAGGGTTAAGAGAGGAATTAGAAGAGAGGAATCAAGACAGCGCATGTAGACCACCCACTCCAGGAGCTTGGAATGGTAGGGGTGAAATGGGGTGATAGCTGGAAGGGTCGGAGGGGTCAAGAGTGGCCTTCTTAAGGATAGGGGAGACAGTGGCATGTTTGAAAGCCAGTGGAAATGACCCAGTAGAGAGAGAGATTCTGCAACTAGTGCAGAATGCGGTGGCCCATCTCCTGACTGAGAAAGGCCACAGGGAGCACATAACACCTGTGCTCCGAGGACTGCACTGGCTGCCCATTGCCATCCGGGTCCAATTCAGGGTGCTGGTGCTGACCTTTAAAGTCCTTAAAGGCCTGGGCTTTGCCTATCTGAGTGATCGCCTCACCCCTTAGGCGGCCCCTGTGGTCGTCTGGTAGTGCCCTCCTGGAAGTCCCGTGTTATCAGAGAGTTTGGATGGACAGGAGGGTGTTCTCAGTGGTGCGTCATCACTCTGGAATTCCCTCCCAGTGGAGGTTCAGTTCAGCCGAAGGCTCCTTGCTTTCCAACGTAATTGGAAGACCTGGCTTTTCCACCAGGTGTTTGGCGAAGGAGTGGGGGATGGTGGAATGGGTTAGTGGGACTGGGGGGGGAGGGAATTTTTATGCATAAGTCGGGGCTTTAGTATAGTTGTATAGTAATTATATATATGTTCTTTATAACATATATATCTGTGTTATATATATATATATGTGCATGCTTTGGTCTTCACTGCAGAGGATGTTGGGGAGATACCCACACCGGAACCTTACTTTGTAGGTGATGATTTGGAAGAGCTGTAACAAATCAACTTGAATCTGGAGGAGGTTCTAGAGAAAATTGACAAACTAAATATTAATAAATCACCAGGACCAGATGATATTCACCCCAGAGTTCTGAAGGAACTCGAATATGAAACTGCAGACCTACTGTTAGTAATTTGTAACCTGTCACTAAAATCTGCCACTGTACCCGAGTACTGGAGGGTGGCAAATGTATCCCCGATATTTAAATACGGATCCAGAGGTGATCCTGGAAACTGCAGACCAGTAAGCTTGATGTCTGTGCCGGGCAAGATGGTGGAAGCTATAATTAAGAACAGAATCGCTGGACATGTTGATAAACATGGCTTAATGGGGAAGAGTCAACATGGATTTAGCAAAGGTAAGTCATGCCTCACTAATCTGTTGGAATTCTTTGAGGGTATAAATAAGCATGTGGACAAGGGAGACCCGGTAGATATAGTGTACCTAGATTTCCAGAAAGCATTTGATAAGGTCCCACATAAACGAGTCTTGAGAAAATTAAAAATGCTGATGACACTCAACTCTATCTCTCTACTCCTTCTCTCTCTCCCTCTGTTCAAGCTCGTCTCATCAACTGTCTCTCTGACAGGTAGGCAGGCAGGCTCCGGTAGAGATTCATGATTTGGCACCGCGAAGCCCTCAGAGCCCGGGAAACAGAGGCAGAGGCGGAGAAGCAGCTCGCTCAAGCTGGAGCGGCGGCCTCGCTAGGAACAGCCGCCCGGCTCTGACATCTCTACCTGGATGTCTCAACGTCAACTCAAACTCAACATGGCTAAAACTGAACTCCTTATCTTCCCCCCTCATCCTTCCTCTCCTTCCTCACTGTCAATAACTATTGATGGAGTCACCATCCTGCCTGTCCCCCAAGCCCGTAGCCTAGGCTTCATCTTTGACTCAGCCCTTTCTTTTAAACCCTACATTGACTCTGTTGCTAAATCCTGTCGCTTCTCCCTCCATAACATTGCTAAGATTCGCCCTTTTCTCTCTGTCTCGTCTGCCAAAACTCTTGTTCATGCTCTGGTCATCTCTCGCCTCGATTACTGTAACCTCCTTCTCACTGGCCTTCCCCGGTCTCACCTTTCTCCCCTCATCTCTGTCCAAAACTCTGCTGCCAGGGTCATCTACCTCGCCAGTCGCTTCGACCATGTGCAGCCCCTCCTCTCTTCGCTTCACTGGCTTCCCCTTCCTGAACGAATCCTGCACAAGCTCCTAGTCTTCACCTATAAAGCTCTTCACAACCTTGCTCCCCCCTACCTCTCTGCACTTATCGCCCTCCATACTCCAGCCCGTGCACTTCGCTCCTCCTCTGTCCCTTCTCTCACCCTTCCACGCCTTCCCTGCTCCCCTAAGCGCCTTCGTCCCTTCTCACTTGCTGCCCCCCATGCCTGGAACTCCCTCCCTGTCCACATCCGCCTTGCCCCCTCCCTTCATACCTTCAAATCTCTCCTTAAAACTCACCTCTTTCGCTCTGCTCTGTCTGACTCTTTATCCTGCTGAGCCACTATTCCTATACCTACGATCGGTTTACCCTTATCCTTGCAACATGGACCTGCCTGCTGTCATTCTCATCGTAACCAAGCCAAGTACGTGCACTTGAGACCTCGCATCTTCATGAATGTTAGACCCCTTGTCTCTCCCTCTGTTCCCCTTCCTAAGTCTCTCCCCCAGCTCCTGTCTCTCAGATTATAAGCCCTAGGGGCAGGGACCGTGTCTATTTTATTACTTTGTAAAGTGCCAGGTACACTGCTGGCGCTATATAAATGTTTGTTAATAATAATAATAATAAAAAGTCATGGGTTTGGAGGTAGTGTCTTACTATGGATCGGTAACTGGTTAAAGGATAGGAAGCACAGGTTAGGACTAAATGGTCAGTTTTCACAATGGAGAGATGTAAAAAGTGGTGCTCCCCAGGGATCTGTATTGGGACCGGTGCTGTTTAATGTATTCATTAATGATCTGGAAAAGGGCATTCAGAGTGAAGTGATCAAATTTGCAGATAACACCAAGTTATTGTGAGGTTCGGGTGGAAAGGGGAGGAGGACAGGAGGAAGGGAGGTTCCAGACTCTCGCACCCACATTAAGCAGCAAGCCTGTGCCTGTAAACAAACCCTCAGGATCGAAATTGGCTTCTACCACACATGCACACAGGAATAGGGAAAGGGGGTGGGGAAGGTGACATACGGTGAGTGGGGTAAGGGGTGCTAATACCCTGGGTGTAGAAGCGGGACAGGGCAGATACACAGGGAGGGTCCAGGGAACAGTGAAAACAAATTAAGGTACAAAAGGAAATCTCACACTTACTGTACAGGCACACTCACAAGCACTCACCACAACCAAGCTTCTCGCACACACCCACAAACAGTAGCTCTCACAGGAGGATAAGGAGGAACAAGCAAACCAACGACGAGGGGCCAGTCTCAGAGACACGTAGGCACTGATTACCAGCAATGTTAGCACGGCAGGGAGCTACCTTTATTCCCTGCAGCATGCATCTTGCGCAAGCACTCTGAGCGCTGCAGGACTAAGCAGGACCACAGCGGTAGCGTGTCTGTGGCCACGCCCCCGGACGCTACCGCCTGATGTGTGGGAGGTTCCAGAGTGCTGAATGTGCCTTCCCCCACATCCCGTTGCTGTGGTGCCAGGGGTTGCAGTGCTGCCCAGTACGGGGTGCAAGTCTTGCCCAGGCTGCCCGCCGGGATATCCCCGCAGGTATGCTGAGGTCCCTGTGCCTTCCCGTATCCCCAAGTCCCATGGCCCCTAAGCAGGGGTCTGAAAGTTATTCAAGGTAGTTAAAACACAAGCACACTGTGAAGAACTGCAACAGGAACTTACGAGACTGGGTGCCTCGGTATCTAAATGACAGATGAGATTTAATGTGGACAAGTGCAAAGTGATGCACATAGGGAAAAATCCAAACTATGAGTGCTGGGTACTAAGCCAGGTGTTACCACTCAGGAAAAGGATCTGGGAGCGATTGTGGACAATACACTGAAATCCTCAGCCCAGCATGCAGCCCATCAGTATGCTGATGACACCCAGCTCTACTTCTTTTTTTCATCCAACCCAAACCCTCTAGTCTCGGTGCTCCCCCGATACCTGACTGCTGTTTGGGACTGTATGAGGATGAGCCAATTGTAACTGAATCCAGACAAGACCAAGGCGATGATGGTTGTCTGGACTTATGACCTGGAGGGACTTGGGGACTTCTGTAATGGATAGAGTTTGACTCCCTCTGGTCAGTCAGGTACGCAGCCTTGAAGTGCTTTTGGAACCCTTGCTGTGCCTGGATTGTCAGGTTGTGGCAGTGACCAGGAGCGCTTTTCACCAACTCCATCTGGTGAGGAGAATGCGACTTTTTCTTTCTGATTTAGATCTGAGCACTGTCCTCCAAATGGGAGCAGTGGGAACAGAACCCAGCCTTAGCACTCAAGCGAAGATTTATGGAATGGGAATAAGGACATGTATGGGCACAACTGCTGCCAGGATCAAATGGGCAACGGTAGAGCAAGCACCATATATATAATAGTGTATACTGGGGAAACCACTTTCACAGAGTTAAGGGGCTTAACAGTTGATCGTTCAGGTTCAGATAGAGCTATTATAGGCTATCGGCTTCCCTATTCACTATGTTTACTTGCACTCCCTGTGCTCAGTTTATTTGCCTTTATTCAGTTAACCAGGTTTGGCATGGCACAGTAAGACAGTGTAGAGTAGACATGGCAATGAAGGGCAGCAGTGAGGGGGACAGAAGGGGATTAGCCAAGGGGGTAACTCCTTTACCCAATTTGAGATATGCCGTGCGTGGGCTGAACTACATTGTCCATTTTAGTTCATTTTCCATAATGGTGCATGGATGTTTTACCTCCAAGCCCCTTTGAGACTGGCTAGTAGAGGTTGTGGACTTCTTCTGGGTGGGGGAAGAACCATACACGTAAACTGGTGGTTCTCTGGCAGGGATGGGGGACCAAGACCTAGTGTAGAAGCAGGGTACAGTGAGCACTGGGTTATGTCCCGGGGAGGGGTAAACATGAGGACACCAAGGGGGCATATATGGCCCTAGGCCTTCTATACCTCATCCTTGTTCTGGTCCTGTGATGGACATGATTGTCCTCCCTCTTCCACGATGTGCATCGGGATGGAAGGGGAGGCATAGTTATCCGTTTTAAGGGCAGGTACCTGAGGTGCCTCAGGATCCGTTACTCTCAAGGATGTATCTCAAGGAGGTTGATAGTGTAAGACTTTTCAATTATTGGACCCAAATTGCCTTTGGCTATTTATCCACCCAGATTTGTATTAATTCAAATAAAGAGTGTCGTCATTAAAACCCAGTTATTTGTATCCTTCTCTCATTCCAGGATGCGTCAACAATTTACCCTTACCTGTTTTCCAAACTTTCACAATATTTTTCACTTTTTTTGTAGAGAGAAGGTAGGGCAGAGTAAAACATGGATCTTTCAGATCTTGTTGGATACAGCAATACACACAAGGAAATGTATATTGTGATAATTGTAGGCATGGAAGCAAGAAGGAAACATACAGGCCTTGCCAATTCCACTAATATTCATTGAGAAAACACATGGAACTTCCCCAAGTCACAGATGTTCAACAGGAAAATGCCTGGATCCTATTGAATCATAACACAGTTGGAGAGCCACATCCTGCTCATTTCGTGCAGTCACTAAGGAAATAATTTAAATGCATTCAATCAAGACATGGTTACTGAAGAACTGTAGTAAGTTATAGTATAGTAAACTGGCTGGATCAGAGCTCATTCAGTGCCTTTCCCTGGTCTTAATGGGGGGAATTCTTTAATCTGAGATAAACATTGTGAAACTAGCAATACATAGGCCTTTGGTGAGGAAATACATAAAATGCCTGTATTGGTTGGATTATATCTCATCCATTAAGTTCCATCTTATTTGCCCCTGAACATCTATGAAGTTGGCATCTTTCTTGCCCCAGAACATCGGATTTTTCAAGAGCTGAGTATTTCCTTGGTATTTGCATCCAGCAAACTCCCATGAAGAAAAGATAATAAATGTTATGTTTCTACCACAGTGTGGCAGAGCAGAAGCTTATATGGGTACTAGGCCTTTAAGAGGCCAACTCTAAATCTCTGAGGAACACCTGGATTGGACGTGGCCAAACCAGCCTAGATATGAAAAGCCTCTGGCTGGCTCAGTCTGAGGTAGACGGGGAACTGACTGAACAGAGCTGTGGGCAGATGGAAGCTGTTGGAGAAACAGGACTGTTGTGCTGTTGCTATTCACTGGAGTAGCGGAATGGAGTAGCAAAGTAATGAAGTAGGCTCTGTTGAGAGAGGAGGGCTGGACTGAGTAGGGAACCCTGAATGAATCATGTGGTGAGATGCTACTTTACTATAAATTTTTATATAATGTGGTGGAAGGACGTAACACTGTAAATAAATGGACCCTGAAACTAATTCCCAGTATCGACCTGGCTACTTGGGGGGTTGATCCTGAAGGGAATCACCTGGGCCAAGGCCCATACTGCCACACACAGCATTACTGTTATGGTGGGGTGACACGGGGGGAAAAGGAACCCCGGAAGGGAACACCAGCTCGTTCACTCCCCACGTGGAAACACTCCCCCTTCTCACACAATCCCCAAGCGCTCGGGCTATATGCTCTCGTAGGGAAAAAACTACCCCTCAGGATAACGGTTGGCCCCAGTATCTTAGTTAGACATAGGCCGTTTCATCATTGGGGTGGAGACAGCACGGCCCAGAGCTCAGCCCCCACTCGTGCAGCCAGGAGGCGTACTAGTACCCCCTTAGATTCCCACACCCCACACGTACTTGGAAAGGTGCAGGGGTTTAGACTGGTAGTGCCCGACACGTGGGGGTTAACAAGGGAGCTAAGCCCAGGACTGAGGTTAGGGATATAACAGAGGTAGCAAGGATTCCAGGGAGGGAGGTCACAGGGGATAGGGTTACCAAGGGGGAAAAGGGTGGTTAGACTTTCACACGCACTCACTCACCTCGCTCTCTCTCACTCACCCTCCTTCAGTCACTCCAATCACGCTCTCAATCTCTCTTAGAACTTATCAGCACAGCACAGCACAGCACAACACCACTCTTCGTTCGTCGCAAGGGGCCAGTCTCTCAGCAAGCTGATCACCGGCGACGCCCTTCAGTCTGCGTCTTCCTTTTATGGCCCTAGCCCCACCCCAGGCCGCGCCCGTATGCGTGCAGAGCGACGCACCATGTCTGCAAGCCCCGCCTCTTTTCCCCATCGTGCTGCCAGGGTTCTTACTGTGCGCCTAGCAGCCCGGTGTGGAGTCCCCGGGCCAGCGCTAGAAACCCCATGCTGATCCCTAAGTTGGGGAGCTAATAGGCGGCGCAATTGTGTCCCGCGCCGCCCTCTGGGCCGCCAACCCCCGAGGAACCTCACAATTACATGTTTCTGGAACTGCAGCATACTAATTATAGCAGAAATTGGCTGTGTACCTGCTGTGTGAGCCTTGCCCTACAGAGTCTGCATTTCTCAGGCCACTTACTCTGGAGATGTCCCATTGAGTTCTTTTCCTATGGTTCCCCATTTTGAATGGTGACCACATCTCCTAGTCTCCCTACAATATCTGATTTTTTGTTGCCCAGGGGTCTCCCTGCAGAATGTCATGCCATCGGACAGGCAAAACTGTAAGTCAGTGGCAGCAAAATATCTTAATTTTCTTGCAACTACTATGAAGAGTAGATTTGGGACAGCATCCTGTCTCTCACATACATATTACCCCTTGTCATCAGACCTCAGAATGCTTTACAATTAAATTAGGGGTGTGCAATTTGTTTTTGTTTCGTTACTAAAACAAATGAAGCACCATTCATTTTAGTAACTAGGAAGTGAAAATGAATGAACTTTTAAAAATGCAAACAAAAGTTTGTTTGTTTGTTTATTTATTTGAGACACTTATTACCTCGCCCCTCCTGCCGAAGGCAGCCCACAATTGGGGAAAAAACATCAACATACGGTAAACTAGATAAAACCCCACCCTAACCCCTCAACAGGAAAATAATAAAACCCACCCTGACCCATCTCCCTCACCAAAAGCCTGGTGGAACAGTAGGGTCTTAAATTGACGTCAGAAAGAGAGAAGGTCCAGAGTCACCCAGGCCTCTGCCAGGATGGAGTTCCACAGCCTCAGGACAGCAACTGAGAACACCCTCTCCATAGTAACCCCCCTGGGATACTTCAAGAACAGCGCTCCCAGTCGACCACAGGAATCGATCAAGAGCATTGGGGAGTGAGGCGGTTCTGCAGGTAGACGGGGCCCAAGCAGTATAGGGCTTTATAAGTAACATCCAGGACCTTGAATCAGACCCAGAATACACTAGGCAGCCAGTGCAGAGAACGGAGCACCAGTATTGTGTGCTCCCGGTGACCCATCCCCGTAAGAAGGCAGGCCGCCGCATTCTGCACCAACTGCATTCTCCCAACCATCATCATGGGCAGCCCCACATAGAGCATGTTACAATAGTCCAGTCTTGAGGTAACAAAAGCATGGAGGATAGTGGCCAGGTCAGAGTCTGAGACATACAGCCAAAGCTGTCGCACTAGATGTAATTGGCAGAAAGCTCTCCTTGCCTCAACCCCAACCTGGGCATGTAGGAGCTGCAAATCAAGGAGCATTCTCAGGCTCCAAACTGGCTAGTGGGGGACGAACCCTGTCAATGAAGGGGGATACCACACCCACCTCCTTCCCCACTAAGGCAGTACAATGCTAGGGGCTTATATAGGGCATTTTCAGATGTTACGAGATCACAGTCAACCACAGTGAGCCACGGTCAATCCCACGGTGGGGCCAAAGCACCCTGAATGTCTGTTTCGCGGGCGCCAGATGTTCACCACAGTCAATCCCCACCAGGGGTCAAAAATAACCACGCTTCCTGAGCTCCGGCCCGGACCATCTCTGAAAGCGTCAAAGCGTTTTCCAACGGGAAACCAAAAAAAGTAACGACTGAACGACAAGCACCAGCTGGAATCAAGCAACATGAGTCCCAGCCGGGAACAAAGCACGCAGCGTTGCTGCCAGGCAACAAGCAACAACACAGGCCAGAGAGGGAGATTTAAAAGGCACACAGCAGCAGGGGGACATGGCGGGATGGAGCGAGGCAGAAGGGAGAGGAGAGAGGAGGGCGAGAGAGCAAAGGAGAAGGTGGAGGAGGAGGAGGCGGTGGTTGTGCTGCACATGGAGGCGGTGGAGGGACAGCAGCAGCAGCAGCCGGGACAAGCCGCCCTGGCGCCTTCCGGGTGCTTTGACCACGACCCGGGATCGGCGTAACGTCTGTTGTGCTGCCCTGGGCCGTGGTCTGCCAGTCCGAT
Source organism: Sphenodon punctatus (assembly GCA_003113815.1). Classification (NCBI taxonomy): domain Eukaryota; kingdom Metazoa; phylum Chordata; class Lepidosauria; order Sphenodontia; family Sphenodontidae; genus Sphenodon; species Sphenodon punctatus. The sequence continues at coordinate 6,110,417 of QEPC01015698.1, forward strand.
TTCCTGCCATGGTCCCGCTCCCGTCACATCTATTTGGGGCCTCTCTTGCCCACGGGGGGTGGTTAGCCGGTTCGCCACCGCTGGGAATCCACTGTGGTGAATCAGGCATCCGTAATATCTGAAATCACCCATAGTTAGTGATACATTCTTCATAGCTGGTTTGTCCCAGCCAGCCTACAGGTTGGTAGAAAAAGTTGTTAGCACATTCTTTACAGCTGTATATTCCCAGCCTAATCCACACACTAAATACAATGGGTAAAACCAAAACAAAGCAAAACTAATAGTCAATAGATGATATAGCTAAATGCATCAATGTATAGCTGTGACCATTTGTGTAACCACAAGATACCTTTCTCAGTAAACCTTAGAGGTCATGCTTAAAAAATGTGTATTAAGGTGGCTTTCGCCTATGCATAACTGTTTTGAACCTCAGGTTTGCTAAACTTTGCTGTGATTCTGCTCTGGTTTATGTATTTGCCTGTGGTAAGCGTGTTATTTTCAAGGCTTTTTTACAATATTTTGTTTGATTCCCCTGCTTTTTCTGATTGCGCAAGGAAAACCAGGTCGTCTGCATATTGAACAAAGCTAACGAAGATCTCTCCTATCTTAGCCGCATGTATTTCCTCAGGCTTAATATAATTGCCCAAGTCTGACATATACAGATTGAATAAGAGAGGGGCCAAGACACACCCCTGTCGGACCCCTCTCTTAA
>QEPC01015699.1:69327-79338 GCA_003113815.1 Sphenodon punctatus
GGGGGGGGGGGGAGATGAGGTAGTTCTAGTTTTGACCGTTCGTCTGAACACTACTGAAGTGGAGTAGTTACTTTTTAGTTTATTTAATCAAAGTAGTTACTTTGGTTTACATTGTTCATCTGAATGCTACCAAAGTGGAGTAGTTATTTTGTTCGTCTGAACACCACCAAAGTGGGGTAGTTACTTCATCTGGACGCTACCAAAGTGGAGTAGTTATGTTGTTCGTCTGAATGCTACCAAAGTGGGGTAGTTACTTTGTTCGTCTGAACACCACCAAAGTGGGGTAGTTACTTCATCTGGATGCTACCAAAGTGGAGTAGTTACTTTGTTCATCTGAACACCACCAAAGTGGGGTAGTTACTTCATCTGGACACTACCAAAGTGGGGTAGTTACTTTGTTCGTCTGAATGCTACCAAAGTGGGGTAGTTACTTTGTTCGTCTGAACGCTACCAAAGTGGGGTAGCTACTTTGTTCATCTGAACGCTACCAAAGTGGAGTAGTTACTTTGGCTGTTTTTAAATGGGCATGGCCAGGGTGCGGGTCCATGTGCACTTGCTGGAGTGCACACATGCACTTCCGGTGGGTAGGTGGGGTATCAGACGGGCTGGGATGGGTGTGCACTGAGCATTCACACTGACCCACGCACTGCCCGCTCATGCCCCTGCATGGAGCATTCCGCCCCCCCCCCATGTGGGGGTGGGTGAGCACGTCCCATTTAAAACCAGCCTTTGATTTACCCCTGTTCATCAGAACATGCTAAATCGAAGTAACTACCCCACTTTGGTAGCGTTCAGACGGGTAAGTCTCCACACGAACAGTTACATCGGAAGAGAGGCGTACGCTTCTCCCTACTCCCGATGAATGCCGGATGAGCGCTCCGTTCATCCGAACGCTCCAGGAGCGCGCAAGAAGCAAGGCCCCCGGGATTAGCTGTTCGCAAGAACAGGGCTGGGAAAATCTGCCTGAGTTAGGCGCTTGGCTCCGAAACCCCTCGCGTCGCCGTGCTCCCCCCGTGGCTTCGGAGCAGCCCCCCCTCACGCGGGCATCTCTGGGGCCTTCCCCCGCCAGAGCCAGCGACGGGTTAACTCTGCCAGCGGGCGAGGGCAGGATTCCCTCCCCTCCCCTCCCTCCGTCCCTGCTGGGAGTTGGAGGAGCAGCGAGGTGGAGAGAGCCGGATGACTGGGAGCCAGGTGCAGAGAGAGACAGCAGAGCCCGGCCGGACTAAACTTCCCTGCTCACCCTGCAGCAGGTAGGAGGGTCCATTCCACCCCCCTGCATTAAAGAGACTTTGGGCCTGACCCCCAGGTGGGTTTGACCCAGTGAAGGGGTAATGGGGATCACCCCCCCCCCTAATCCTGGAGACCTGCTGGGGGGGGGGGTGGCAGGGTGAAACCCCTACTGATGGGGTGGGGGAAATCTGGAATCCCCACTGCCAGGGCATGGGGCTGGGGGCTGGGAGGGGAATCCCCCACTGACGGTGGGTGTGGGGCGGGGAAGCCAGGATATCCCCTACTGCCCGTCCTAGATAGAGAGGGTGTCTCTCATGGTCCGTACAGGAGCCTTAGATTTAAGGGGGGGGGGGCAGATTCCCCAGAAAACCAGGGCTATAGTCCCTGTTGTTACCTCTCCCTCCCTCCACTCCAACTAAGGAAGGATCCGGCCCCATGTGGATGGGCCTAGTTTGGGTTGCGGGGGGGCAAAGAGCAGGGTATCCAACACCCGCACCCCAAACTGGGCATGGGGACAGCACGTTTAAAACCAGGGGGGAGATGCCCTTCGCCTCTCTCCCCTCGGAGCCCCATCTCCCGTGCCCCCTTCTCTGCCCCTCGGGGTCATGCCCTGGGCTCCGCGGCTAGACAAGGGGGTGCCCCCCCCCGGCACAGAGACACTCCCCCTGCTGGTGCGAAGCTCTCAGGGCCTCGGGGACACCCCCCTCCCCAGAAGCAGGACTTGGGGGGAGTGGCAAAGTGGGCATCTAGCCTGGCACTGGGGGGGGGGGGAAGAGGCCAGCGTGGCATCAAGCCAGGGTGTGCTTGGGGCGTCTTGCTCTGGGGTGCCCACCCCCTGCCTAAAGCTCTTCCCTGCTTGACAGAGGACCCTCCAGTCGTACCGCATGCGGGAAGGCCCAGACCGCGGCGCGCAACGCAGGCGGAGGAGATGTAGCTCTGGTTTCCATCAGTGCCACCCCCAACCTGACCGCGCCCATCCCAGTCATGGCCGGGGCATAAAGACTGCTCTCATGTCCTGCCTTTCAGTCCTCTATTCGTTCGCCTAAACATCTCTGCTCTGACTCTCCCCCCCCCTCCATGAAACAACACCCCCGTTCCTGTCCCGCCGAGCTACTCAGAGACCCCCCTGTGAACCAGCCCCCTGGGAGAGAGCCCCCGTTTGGCCCCCCAGCGGAGGTCAAGAGGGCAGGGCTCGCCCAGCTCTGGGGTGGGTAGGGGGGCTGAGGCCCCACTTTCTGGGCCACCTTACTCCAGAGCGTGGGGAGGCGTCCCGTTCAGCTACGGCTGGGGGAGGAAGCAGTTTCGCCAGACTGTGCACAAGCCCCCCTGTTTGCAAAGGGGGGGATTTGGAGCGGCTACCCAAAGCTAGCGGGGGTTTCTCAGCCCAGGGGGGGAGAGTGGCTCTCGCTGTAGGGTTTGGCCAGACGGATAAAGCTCCGCCATTCTGTAAGAGCTGGGTTCTCCGACCAAGCTCCCTGTCCGGCTGGGGCAGGAGGGCCCTAAGTGGCTTTTAAAATGCCCCTTCTCCCTGCCTCCATTAGCGCTAATGGACAGTGAGCAGGAACCGTCAAACTCTCCAAGGGGTTTGTGAGGGAGACGGTGGGACCCAGCGCGTTTCGAACCAGCTAAGGGCTCGACAACAGGGAGGCGTGGGGGTTGGATCCACTCGGGACCAAGATGATGATGCCCCAAATTCGGATCCTGCACCTTCCGCTCCCCCAGCTCTGCCCCTGCCCCTCAATCCCCACCCGCAGCCCCTGCTCCCCCAGCCCTGGGCTCCCCCCAGCTCTGCCCCTGCCCCTCAATCCCCACCCGCAGCCCCTGCTCCCCCAGCCCTGGGCTCCCCCCAGCTCTGCCCCTGCCCCTCAATCCCCACCCGCAGCCCCTGCTCCCCCAGCCCTGGGCTCCCCCCAGCTCTGCCCCTGCCCCTCAATCCCCACCCGCAGCCCCTGCTCCCCCAGCCCTGGGCTCCCCCCAGCTCTGCCCCTGCCCCTCAATCCCCACCCGCAGCCCCTGCTCCCCCAGCCCTGGGCTCCCCCCAGCTCTGCCCCTGCCCCTCAATCCCCACCCGCAGCCCCTGCTCCCCCGTCCCTGGGCTCGCCCCAGCTCTGCCCCTGCCCCTCAATCCCCACCCGCAACCCCTGCTCTCCCTGATTTGTGAAGTGGCCCTTCAGCATTGCTTGGCGGGACAGGTTTGCCATCAGGATGCAGAAACCAGTGGTGCCGCTTAGAAGCCCTTAGTCTTAGCCTTTCCAGGTGGGACAGAGCTCATGCAGGGCCTGGTGATTCCCAGCAAGCAGACGCTGCCAAGCAACGGCCTCTGCTTCTCTCCAGCTCAGGAAAACAAGGCCCCACGCCTGGGAAATGCTGCTGCAAAGACCAGGGCCCTGTGGGGCAGCAGCAGCTGCAGCCTGGAAGCAGTGCGTTCCCACCGCTGGCCACCAGGGGGCTTCCATTCCTTGCCCATTCCTTAGCCGACTGGGCCGGCTAAGAGCAAGGGGGAGGCGGGGTCTACAGGATGGGGGTGGGGCTTAATTTGATGGGGCAAGAGTCCCACTCCCTTCAGGTTACCACTGCTGTAGAGGGGTCCCAGCCAGGAGCTCCCCATAGGCCCCCACCACAGACCTCGAGATTGGGCAGTGGGGGCTATAGGATGTTTCAGGTGGCATTGCTGCACAGCTCTGACTGGGAAGAAGTTTTTCCAGATATTTAACCGAAATTTCCCTTCCTGTAACCTTGATCCCACCGTTTCTAGTTCTGCCCTCTGTAGCCCTGCAGAACAGCTCCATGCCATCTTCCCGGGGACGGCCCTTCCTGCCTCCCCCTTAGTCTTCACTTCGCTAGGCTAAACACACCCAACTCCTTCAACTTCTGTGTCACGGGTCCAACACCCTCCCTTCATGACAGTTTGCTTCCCAGACCCTGAGGTCAAAACCCAGCTGGATGAGCCACTGTCTGCGCCGCTGTAGGGAGAGGATCTCCTGCCTCGGAGCAGGGGGTTGGATTAAATGACGCCCTCCTCTGAACCCGCTCCGACGGGCTCCTTCTTGAAACGAGGCACCCAGACTTGGACTCAATACTCCAGGAGAGGTTCTGACCGGCGCGGAATAGAGTGGAGTTATTACTGATAGCAGAATGATTCCCTGAACTTTCTCCACACGGCGTCCGCCTCGGGGGGGGGGCTTGGATTAAATGACGCCCTCCTCTGAACCCGCTCCGACGGGCTCCTTCTTGAAACGAGGCACCCAGACTTGGACTCAATACTCCAGGGGAGGTTCTGACCGGCGCGGAATAGAGTGGAGTTATTACTGATAGCAGAATGATTCCCTGAACTTTCTCCACTGACGGATCTGTCCTGCGATGCCTCGTCTGTGCTTTGCAAACGGCGTCCGTCTTGGGGGGGGGGCAGCTGGGTTTCATGGTTTTCTGGATAATAATGATTAGACTTGGCTCCTCCATTGTGGCAAATAGCAAATCCAGCCAGTGATCCACGGAAAACAAAGGTCGCCGGAGAGATCGTTGCTTTAGGGGGGGGTCGGCGTCCGATCGAAGGAAACTGGGATCTGGGTGCGAAATTGGGGCGCCCCCTCCTATGCCAGGAGGCTGCGACGGGACACAGCCTGCTCTAGTCATTCATTGCCAGCGTTGATTTCTGAGAACGTCTCGCAATTATTACTGATTACCTGGGGCATGTCTGGGCCTGAGTAGGCACTTCCTTGGAGTGGAGCTGGGGGGACATGGGGCGGAGGCACTCGCTGTCCTGTTTAGCTTATTTACCAGGATTGTATGGTGGGGGGGGAGCTTTTGCTTCCCGGGGGCCACTTTGAAAATGGGAGTCGGGGGGCACTGAGGAAAACGAGGGTCCAGATCCCCTCTCCTTACGGGCGAGTCTCTCCTCTCTGCTCCCTTACCCCTGTCTTTCAGTGCTTGGGGGAGAGGGGGCGGACTGGATCCAGGGGCCAGATCCAGAAAGGGGTCAAAGATCCTCGGACAACGCGGTAACCTGAAAGCCATTTTCACTCAGACATAAGAGGGTCTCTTGAGAGGGGGATTTCTCTCTGACGGGAGGATTGAGCTGTGCCTGGGATTTTATTTTCTGCAATGGTCTATGGGATACGCTCGCTGTAGGGAAAGAGCCTCTCCCTAGAGGGACAGGACGTCTCTCTGTCTTGACTCGGATCCTACGCGGAGCTGGGGGCCTCTCGGAGGCACAGGAATATAGAATTGTATGGTTGGCGGGAGCTGAAGGGTCATTTAATCCAACCCCCTGCTCCGAGGCAGGAGAGCCTCTCCCTACAGCATCGCAGACAGAGGCTCATCCAGCTGGGTTTTGACTCCCCGCCCATGGCATCCCATTGCCCCACAATTCTCACAGTTAGGAGGGTTTTCCTAACATTAAACCAAAATCCACTTTGCAGCCATTAGTGCCCCAATTTTCCCTCTCTGCTCGCTGCTGGGCACTCCTACAAGTGGGACGTACCGCAGCAGTGTAGCCGAGGGAGGGGCACAGGAGTAGGGAACGGCTATCGATCTGTCTCCGCTGCTTGGAGCACCCTACAGCTGCCACCACCCGTGTCTTGGATATGATGTGCCTGTTAATCCAGTCCCACTAATGGTATTGGCCTTTTTTGCTGCAGCGTTAGCCCTGCTGCTGTTGTGGTAAAACCATTTTTTAAAAAGAACACCTTACTCAGGTAAAGGCCTAGTGCAAAAAGGGGTTAAAAGAAAGTACGTTCAAAACACGCTGAGAAACAGAGGCAGACATAGGACTCGTGACTAAAGATAAGTCATGAGTTATTCAAGGTAGTTAAAACACGAGCAGACTGTGAGGAACTGCAACGGGATCTTGTGAGAGGAGATAAGATGGAGGTCTATAAAATCATGAGTGGGGTGGAACTAATAAACAAGGAGCCGTTATTGACCCTCTCAGCTAGTACTAGAACTAGGGGACACTCCATGAAACTCATGGGTGTCAAGTAAATATTTTTTCACTCAGCGTATAATTGGGTTGTGGAATCTACTGCCAGAGGCTGGGGTAAGGGCCAGTATTAGATCTGAGTTTAAAAGTGGTTTGGACAAGTTTCTGGAAGATCGGTCCATTAGCAGCTATTAGCCAGACATAATCAGGGAACATGACGGGAGCTGGGGGAAACAACAGGGAACGGATCCCCCATTGTGACCTGTTGGGGGCTTCTCCCAAGCCACCGTGACTGGCCACTGTCGGAGACAGGATACTGGGCTGGATGGACCATTGGTCTGACCCAGTATGGCACTTTTTTCTTCCTCTTTTCTAACAAAGAGTGCCAAGTAGTGAGCAACTATTTTCAAGATTAGCCTGGGCAGGAGCATCCGCTTCTCCGGGCAGTAACAAGTGTTAGTCAGCGTGGTAGCAGCAGTGGAAATATCCCGTACCAGCATTTTTCTTCTTTCACAAAAGAAGTGTATGAAGGGCCACGAGTCCAGGGCGTGATCACCGCGTTACGGCGGCGCAGGCTCTTTTAAAATATTTGGACTCTCCGTAGTTTTGGACTCTTCAAAACTGCGGTGGGAACTAGCCCAATTTGGAGAGAAGCTTCTGGGGCGCGTCTCAGCGCAAGTCATCCCTGCGCCGCAGTCTGAACCAAGCCGCCCCCGGTCGGATTATCTGATCTGGCCCCGACTAGATCGATTCCCGATTGCGGTCAGGGCGGTGAGATAAAAAAAACTGTAACCGCGTTGCGCGTGCTTCCTTTCAGCGTTTTAAGTCAGAAAGGACAGGGCGATCAACTGCTTTTAGTTGAGCGAAACGTTGCCTGGGGTGGCTTATTAAAATCAAAGGCGGCAATCCTGAGCCGCTCCCAGCGCGGTAGGGACGCTGACTCCTGTTCAGTCCGTGATTCCAGGGCTGACTCCGGGGCTGTTGAGTGCCAAGCGGGGGCAAAACTAGGGCTTCAGGTGCAGGAAGATTCCCCAAGAATCCCAACCCCCCCAATAAGGTCCCCTTCTTGCTAGGGCTGATCAGTTTAAAATGGGTCCGGCTTCTGGGTCCCTCCTCCCCTTGGCAAGGCTCCCAAGGGTGGCATTGTCCGATAAACGGTGACTGTTTATCTCCTCCCCCCCCTTCCAGATCTGACCACCCTCTCTCTCCTCCCGGCTGCAGGTTGTACGAGATGGGGTGCTTCCCTTTTCTCAAGCTGATGATGTTCATCTTCAACGGGATAATATTCGTGAGTATACCTGGACCGGCGTGGGGTGAGGGGCTTACCCTGTGCTGGCCCCTGTCGGAGACAGGATACTGGGCTAGGTAGACCGTTGATCTGACCAGGCCTGGATGCTTTTCCGGAGCCACTGCTCTTACTCCCTTCTGCAGGGTTGTTAATCCAGTAAAGCACTCTGACTGCCATGGCAGGAGGGTGCTATATAAAAATAAAGATTATTATTTATTTATTATTAATTAATTATTATTATTATTATTATTAAGTCGTGCAAGGTTCTGGGAGGTGGGAGCTGGGTGGGGTCAAGAGACCACCTCTCTTTCAGGCTGCTGTCCTTGTAGAAGCGCCCAACAGCCCCTCCCCCTCCAGTGGCAGAAACCCAGCCCCCCCACCCCTCCCACTCTGAAAACTCCCTTCCAGGTGGGTTTCTTCGACCACAAGGACATTTTCAGAGTGGGTGGGTGCAGGGTCCTGGCCCCTCTTGCTTGCCCCACCCACTCTGAAAAAATTCCTCATGGCAGTGCTCCAGCCACTTGCAAAGCACCCCGCCCCCCGAAAACTTTCTTCCTGGCAGAGTTGTTGCCACTCCACTTGCTGGGAGCCAGAGCAGCCTGACAGCCTTTTGGGGGGGGCGGGGTTGGCCAGAAGCCATGGTGGGGGCAGGGGGACTGTCACTTGGAAAGACTCCATCCCTTTGCCCTGCGGGGGGGGCAGCTAAGGTCGCCACTTAGGCACATTTTAAAGCAACCCTTATGAAAAATACATGGTCCAGGACCTGCAACATTATTATTAATTATTATAATAATGATTATTGATTGATTGATTGATATAGCGCCGGCAGTGTACCTGGCAGTGTACAATCAATAGTTAGAGACAGGGGCTTACAATCTAAGCGACAAGGGAGAGGTGAACGTCGGGAGAGACATTCATGAGGTTGAGAGGTTGCAGGGGGCACCTGCTTCATTTAGAGACAGGGAGGAGATTCTGAGCGAGGAGGGGGGGAGAGAGAGGATGCAATTTCAGTCATGATGAGCCAGGGCAAGCCGGATGGAAGTGGTGGGTTTTCAGGAGGGATTTGAGAGCTGGGAGGGAGGGAGCAGAGTGAATGTATCCAGGGAGGGAGCTCCAGACCTGGGGGGCAGCAAGAGAGAAGGGGCCAAGACGTTGAGAGGGGCGAGGGGGTCGCGAGCAGGCGAGGGTGAGGGCAGAGGAGGAGGAAGGCTCCCAAGCAGGAGCGGATACAAGAGCGGAAAGATACCGGGGAGCAAAGCCATGAAGAGCCTTGAAGGGGAAGCCCAGGAGCTTGCGCTGAATGCGTTCCCCCGTAGAGAGGGTCAGTGCAGGGCGGAGAGGAGGGGCTGAACGTGGTCAAAGCGACAGGCGAGGGGGATGACTTTGGCCGCGGAGCTGCAGCTTCCAGATTTGCTCTCCGTTCCCGCTGTAAAAAAACAATGGGAAATCTCGCCGGAAACGGGATGCTTGGTTGCCAGCCCTCCCCGGCTAACACCAGCCCCTCCGCTCTCTCTCTCGCCGCAGCTGGGCGGCTTGGCCGTGCTGGGCGCCGGCGTGTGGGTGAAGGTGGACGGCGGATCCTTCGGGAAGCTCCTGGGGGCGGTGGCCCCGCAGCTGATGCACGTGATCCACGTGGGCTACCTGTGCATCGCCATCGGCACCTTCCTGCTGCTCGTGGGCTTCCTGGGCTGTTGCGGGGCGGCGAAGGAGAGCAAGTGCATGCTGCTGCTGGTAGGGGACCGCGCCGGGCTGGCATCAACCGCCGGCTCGGCCACCGATTCCCTGTGGGACCCTGGGCTTGTTTCCACCGGTAGCAAGTACCTCCCACCTCGCCGGCACCTCCCCTGGGTTCCCACAAGCAGGGAGCAGAATCCGAAGAGAGCTCAAGGGACCGTCAGGGGGAGCATGGTCAGGTCAAAGCCGAAGAATCAGAGAAACCAAGGAGCTGGGCCTGAATTGATAAGCAGGAGTCAGGAACTGGGCCATCCAAGACCATCAGGAGGAGGAGCTTCCATGAGGCGCTCTGGCTTTGACCCGACCAAGCTGAATTGATAATCAGGAGCCAGTTAGCCCAAGACAATCAGGGAGGACAGGGTCAGGGTTCAAAGAAGGGTCAAAGATGAAAGCGCGAGGTCAAGGTAGCTACCCTGTTCCTCAGCCATTTCTTGTGAATCCTTTATATAGCCCCAGTCAACCAATAGGGAAGCAGGCTCCACCGGCTAATCAGGTGCTTGGGGTGTGGTGCCGTGGCAGATGGATGCTGCTGTTGGGAAGGCATCGCTGGGGGCCACACAGTTTGGGGATCCGTTCTGCCTCTCCCTGACCCAGATTCGAGGTTGGCGAGGTTTTAGGTTGACACCCTGGAGCGCTTCTCTGCCCCAACACGGGGCACGGGGGCATGGAGGAAGGCCCCCGTGCCTCCTGAGCACTAGGAGATCAGTCACAGGGATGAGGGGGCGGGAAGCCACCGATCAGCCACGGGGACGAGGGGGGGGAGCCGCCGATCAGCCACGGGGACGAGGGGGGGAAGCAGCCGATCAGCCACGGGGACGAGGGAGGGAAGCCGCCGATCAGC
>QEPC01015699.1:86778-102291 GCA_003113815.1 Sphenodon punctatus
CCCCCCCCCCCCGCCCCCATTTCTTACAACGTTTGGAGGAAGGTTCGATGGGATCAGCCCCTCGCAAGGCCGGCCGCTGGCCTGGTCGTTGGGGCCTTGAAATCAAGTTTCTGGAGACTCTGTCAGCTTGCAAGTTGTTTTGCAAGATGCTCTTTGGAAAGCAAGGCATTGAGAGTCCTGGGTCACGGCCAGGGATATCGGGGCAATTGCATGGCTCAAACCCCTTCAGGGGGGCTCCAGGGGGCTTGGGATGCTCGCCCCCTCCCCCCCCCCAATTCCCTTAGGGCCCAGAGTGTAGGAGTCTGAGGAAGGGGGAAGTGCAAGGGAGGGGGGGGTCAGGAGTGGGGGAGGGAGAGTTGGGGGGTGTAGGGGAGGGGGAGGCCAGGGGTGCTGCAGGGGAGAATTGGGGGGGGGCTATAGGGGCGGTCAGAAGGGGCTGCAGAGGCAGGACAATTTGGGGGGCTCTGAGGGAGGGGGGAGGCCAGAGGAGAGGGGCTGTAGGCGGTCCAAGGGGAAGGGGGAAGACGAGGTGAGCTTGAGGGGCAGAAGGAGTTAGGGGGGCTACAGAGGGTGCAGAGAGAGGGGGAGGCCAAGGGTGTGTGTGCTGCAGAGATAGGAGAGGTTTTGGGGGGGCAATAGGAGGTGTGGGGCAGCGGGTGCGGCAGGACTGGGATGAGAGTTGGGGGGATCATGGGGTGCAGGAGAAAAGGGGTGGCAGAGAGGAGAGTTGGGGGGCTATAGGGGATAAGGGGCAGGAGGAGGCCAAGGGCTTTAGGGGGCAGAAGGAGAGTTGGGGGGGTTAGAGGAGGGGTTGGGGGAGGGTAGGGGGTGCTGCAGGATTCAACATGGGGGGGGGGACTCCAGCATGGGGGTCACCCCTTCTCCCTGGTCTCTAGTGACCTCTGCCCACAAATACTTAGATCTCCCCCACCCCAAATCACTATTCAAATAAGACCCTTCGCTGCTTTTCCTAGGCTCGCTGACCCCCTCTAGTGGTGGGGTGGCAGAAGCCCCCCCCCCTTCGAGGAAGGGGGTGGAGGTGCAGGGAGAAGGAAGAGGTCCCAGGTTCAAATCCCACCCCAGGAGGTCTGGATGCAAGTGGTTCCCTGACCCTGATCTGGGGTAGAAATTTGAGGGGGCTGGGGGCTTTCGTTGCCCCTGTGACATTCCCCTACCCCCTCTCTAACCCCTGTAGGATAGCAGGACTGGGGGGAGGTCCTCCCCTGCCACAAGCGGCCCCCCATACCGCCCCACCTTCCTGCTAGACTTTCAGTGGGAGGGGCCTGGGGTGTGTGGGGGCGTCCCCACAAAGGAGGGGGGACTCTGCCTCTTAAAACTCCCAATCAGCCCCCCCTTTCCCCAGACTGATGGCTCTGCATGGGGGGGGGGCTGGTATCTGGTCAGTTGCAGGTGGGATGTGGGGGGGCTTGATCCATTATGGGGGGCAGGACGAGCTCTCTCAGCCCCTACTGGGGGGGGGAGGGTGAGTGACCTCTCTCGCCCTGAAAAGCAGCCAAATTCCCTGACCAAAAAAAGATTTTGCCGCAAAATAGAGGCCCCCCCCCCCCTCCCAGCTCTGACCCCATCCTTCCAACGGACGCCCAGTGGCTGTTGGCCTGGAATCCCCCTCAGCGGCTGCTGGATCAGTGGGGCAGGCTTGTGGGGAGGTCACTTGGGAGGAAATCTTCTCTCTGAGGTGAGTTAGTACTGGGGGTGGGGGAGAGAAATACACCCCAATGGGGAGCCCCCCCAAAAGCTTTCCCGCTTCGGGGGGGGCCCCCCCCCCCCCCCCCCCCCCCCCCCCGGTGTCCTAACTTTGGGCATCCGCTTTGCAGAGGGAAAACTACCCTAGTGTTAGTGACTGTGTGGGGAGGTGGGGGGCAGAGCTGGCTGAGGGACTCCAGGGTAGAGGGGCAGGACCAGAGATTGGCCACCCACCCACCCAAGGACCATCCGAACGACGAGATGGTTCCAGCAATGCCCCCCCCCCCCCGGCATGGCCCAGGGCACCCTAACACCGGCCCCTACTGTGCGAACAGCACAAACAGCGTTCCCCTTCCCCCTGGTGTACGATACCCCTGTTTGTGTGTCCCTCTCGCATCAGCCTCCACTTTCCTTTAAACCCCGGGCTTGTGAGAACGAAAGCCAGAGCTGCCGCGCGTTAAGGGGCAATTCCTTCGACCGGATACAACCTTGGAAGAGCAGAGCTTTGTGTGTCTGGCAAAGGGGTGCAATTTGGGATGGAGGGGGCCCCCCCATTTCGCTCCCTGTCACGCTCCCTTCCAAGGCCAGGCCTGGGATATCTTTCTGGGCTCACGGGGTGGCCTGGGGCAAGTGTCTAGCTCCTGAGCCTCAGTTGCCCCATCTGTAAAATGGAAATGTATCTTCCTATATCCTTCTCTCCCTCGTCTGCCCTAGATTGTAAGCCCTCCTGGTGCGGGGGCCCTGTCTCTAACGGACGATTGTGCAGAGTCAGGCATACTAATAAATCATTAATAACAGACGCCCCTGCCTTCTGGAATCATTCTGGACCGCCAAAGAGGTGATTGGGGTTTAATGGCGTAAGCGGTCGGCTCGACGCTCCTAACCGGCAGCCATTTTTCTGTAGCGAGCCCCTCCCGCGCCGATCGGCTCCCCATGACTACCGGCTTTGCCGGGCCGCGCGCTCCAGGATGCCGATCCCAGCGAAAGGCTACGCCTTCATGAGGCATGCGTTGCTTTGTTTCAATAGCCTCATCATGGTGAGTACCAATTTATAAACACACACACACACACCCCCCACGGGCAGACTTGGAATTGGGGCATGCTCTGCCTCTGACACCCCCGTATCCCTGCCTTTATCTCCTGCCCCGCTCTTCTATCACGCACCCCACCCCTATTGCTGGGGTACGCACCATGAGAGACGCCGGAAGTGGGGAAGTGGGGGTGGTATTCCCAGGCCCCCGAGGCCCCCTTGGAGTGGCTGGTGCACTCTGGGTAATCCCTGCTCTGAGTGGTCAAGGAGTAAATTAGAGCCACGTCGGGGCTGCTCTAGCTGGGCGTCCAAACCTCACGCCCTCAGCTCTGTTCACCCCCCCTCTCTCTCTCTTCTCCCCCCCCCCCCAGGCAGCGGGCGTCGGCATGCTGGCCCTGGGCCTTTGGATCAAGCTGAATAGCACCTCCTTCTCCCGGGTGGTAGGCCCCTCCTCCATTTACTTCATCTACCTGGGCTCCTTCTGCATCTTGTCTGCCATCGCCGTGTTCGGGCTGGGGGTCGTGGGCTGCTGGGGGGCCTACAAAGAGATCCGGATCCTCCTGCTGGTGGTGAGCTGAGCCTAGGTCCTTGTGGGGCACAGGGGATAGGGGGTGACACAGCTCTGCCTCAGAATTTGAACCCATGGGGCTGATTTACACCAGGTTGGGGGGGGGGGGATCTGACTCCCATTGACTCCGGTGGAGTGAGGGTGATTTACACCAGGTAGAGATTTGTCCCCCATTGACCCCAATGGAGTGTGGCTGATTTACACCAGGTGGGGAATCAGGCCCCCATTGATTTCAATGGAGGGTGATTTGCACCAGGTGGGAATCTGGGGCCCCCATTGCCTCCAATGGAGCAAGACTGATTTATACCAGGTGTCAACTCAGCCCTAGACCCAGGCATAGGCCCAGCTGGTTGCCTGGGAGAGGGGCAGCGAGGGCCCTGGGGCTGGGGGCAGAAATCTCCCACCCCATCCCCTTTGTTACACCCCATTCACACAACACTGTTTCCCAGTGGGTAAGGGCTCAAACCCCCCCCCCCCCATTCTGAATGTTGTGTGACATCATTCCCATAATCATCCCTTGTGCTCTGCCACCTGATCCAAGGGGGCAGGCTAGTGAGATGTCAGGGAATCAGCACCTGTATGAACGGGTTGCTTTGGGAGATTAAGGAACAAGTGGTGAGTTGGCACGAGGGTTGTGTGAATGAACCCTCGAGTCAGGAAGCAATTTCCACTGCGTTTCTTCATTAGTGACAAGGGAGGAGGGGGATACCCTCTCCTGCCTAAAGTAATTCTATTGCTGTGCACCACTTGCATTCTCACAACCAGCATTTCTGCATTAACACACATTAAGAGTCCGCCTGTTCTCACGACCGGGGTGGTTCAATTAGAGGGGGCAGGAAAACGTACCACTCATCAGAAGAGCGGTTTTATCATTTAATTTATTCTGGGGGTAACTACTGAGAACCGGGTTCTTCGAGTGGGGAGTGGGACCGTAGCAGGAGCCCCACTTAACTGTGAGGTAAGTGTTGTCAGGATCAGGCCCAAAGTAGAATGTCACTCAAGGGGCTCCACATAAACACCATTTATTCCTCTCACAATCCCTAAGCCAGGCAACAAGCCTCTGGCCAGTTTATATTTACTCACATAGATACCCTTTAGGCTGAAGCCCCGTGTGAATCTCCCATCGGGGCCTGATCCTGCATGCACTTACCCCACAGTTAAGTGGGGCCCTGCTGCTGGGACAAATTCCCATTCTGAGCGGCGAGTGAAATCCTTACCACTTGCTGTGTGAAAGGGGAGGGGGTACTGAAACACAGGGTGGGTGGGTGGGGGATCTGCTCCTGTGCGGACGCATTGCTCCGGGGCAAGATAAACACGGATTAAGAACCAAGGGGCAAGTTTGTAAGTGTTGTGTGAATGGGTTTACTCTGAAAGCGCTAACGCTGGATTCTAAAAGCTTTCCAGTCCCCACCCCTGAGATGTTGAAATCCTCTATTAAGAATGGACTTCTTGAGTGGCAAGGAGGCGTTTCCAATTCTTTCTCCTCCCCTTTTCCCACAGTACGTCGTGATGATGCTTCTGTTTTTTGTGGCTGAAATCGCTGCGGCTGTGATTATCTTTGCCTTCACGCTGTACGTAAGTGGAAGGATTAGTTCTGGGGTTCATGGCCAGCTCGCGCCCCTGTGCCTCAGTTTCCCCCTGAGTAAACAGCCCCAGACTCTCCGTTCTCCTTGAATAAATCTTGCTTTATTCCAGAAACCCCCAACTCTGTCTGCGGTTATGTAGACAGAGGATATCTTGCCTTGGAGCAGAGGTCTGGACTTAGATGAAGGAACTGGGTGTGTTTAGCCTAGCGAAGAGAAGATTAAAGGGAGGCAAGATAGCAGGCTCCCCGGACTGTCCCCCCCACCCCCTGCAACCTTCCCGCTCCCAGACAGCCAGGGGCCAGACTGGGTTTCTGGGCAGCAGCTGAGGGTGCTCCCCGCTTTGGGCAAGTAGGATTTAAATTATTTTTTTAATTATATTTTTTCCTCCCACAAGGTGGGAGTCTGGTGTGGCTTGGGGAGGGGCGTGGTTTGGAGTGTGTGGCTGGGCCTGAGCAGCAGCCTCAGGAGTGCTTAAGGCAGCAAAAAGTCTAAATCTAGCCCTGTCAATTGAGCTGAGAAACCAGCATAGCCTACTACTGGCTACGTTTGTTGGAGGGGAGAGACCAGGGTTCAAATCCTTGCGATCACTGGGCAGCCTAGGGCAAGTCATGCTCTCTCTTAGCCTCAGTTCCCTCATCTGTGAAATGGGAATAATACTGTCCTTCCTCACAGAACCTTAAAGGTGCATCTACTCTGACCCCCACAGATGGCCAGCCCCATAGATCCAAGGGTTCCGATTATCAGGGGGTGTCGTTACAATACTGTTGTGGTGGTTGGACCGTTACCTTCTGAAAGCCCAGATCCCAGCTCTCGTCAGGGTGGTGAGGCGGTTAGGATGGTCCGCCCCCCGGTTAATGGCGCCGATTGGTTGCCAGAATTCTCTGGGGGATTTACCTGCCGACCTTAGCGGCTGCTCGGTTGATGACTTGGTGGTTTTGTGAAACGCCATCTTGACCGCAGCCATCGGCCCAGTTAGGCATCGGTTTCCTCCGCTGCGGCTCCACCAGGAAATTGAGTCATCCCATAGCTTGCTGCTGGGACATTTTTATTTAACTGCTTTGTGGACAAAAATCACTCGGATTCCCCGCGATTTGGGCGCTGTCATTTCAACTGCAGAGTCAGAGTTTGGGGCTCTAGAAGCGCGGTCTTGGTCTGTTTATTTAGCTCAGCTTCAATTGGGATCTTCCACCGATGCGGGGGAAGTGCTTTGTGCGATGAGGGCAACCCGTTGGGAATTCGATCCTTGCCCGTCCTGGCTGGTGAAAGCCAGCTGGGAGATGTTGGAGCCGTTGCTGGCTGGAGTTGTCAGTGCCTCCCTTCAGGAGGGTAAGGTGCCGGACCGCCTTTAAAATAGCGGTTGTCCTGCCTCTTCTTCAGAAACCATCTTTGGATGCTGACTGCCTGGCCAGCTATCGGCCTGTCTCTAACCGGCTTATTGAAGAGGTGGTTGCTCAACTGGTTCCGCTCCTTCCTGTCGGGGAGGTCCCAGCAGGTGGTGATGGGCAATTGTCCCCTCGGGACCTTCCCTGTGGGATCCTGCAGGTTTCATTGGGTCTCCCCGCTTGTCCAACCCGTATGAGGGCCACCGGGTGAGCTCAGAGGTTTGGGGGTCAAGTGCCATCGGTCTGTGGATGACACTCCGCTTTACCTCTCTTTTTCATCTGACCCAGGCCCTGCAGTTCCGGCGTACTCTGCACTGGCACAAAACAGGGTGGGGACTGGCTGGGAGGTTTTTTTCAGGTCCAATTCAAGGTGCTGGTTTTGAGTAGGGATGTGCGAACAGAACAGAGTTCGGAAATTCGGTTCAGTTCAAAAAATGAGTTCAGTTCGGTCGACTGAACTAGTCGAGTTCGGTCAAATTCCAAACCGAGTTCGTACATTCAAAACCGGTGTTTTAAGCTGTTTTTTGGCCTTTCCGAACTGGTTCCGATTTGACCGAACAGTTCGGTCGAATTCGAGTTTGGTTCGGCCGTTCAGCCGAACTAGTCGAGTTCGGTCCGAACTCCGAACCACGTCCGCACTTCCCTAGTTTTGAGCTTTAGAGCTCTAAACAGTCTGGGCCCCACTATCTAAGAGAATGTCTGTCCGTCCGTGCCCCACTGCGATCGGCCGGGAGTGCTTTCCTGTGGGGACCGTCGGTGAGTCTTGTTCGTACGACAAGGGCTCGTGGGGTGTGTGTGTGTGTCCTTGGTTGCTGCCCCGATGCTATGGAACTCCCTTCCCCATGAAGTTCATTTGAGCCCCAGCCCAGGTCTCTTCCGGAGGGGCAGGTTGGGGTTGGAGTGGGTGGTTTGGGGATGAGGGTAGGTGGGGTTTTTTTGTAATGTATTTGAAGGTTCTTTAATTGCATTATGTTTTGATTATCGTAAGCCACCTGGAGCCTTTTGGAAAGGGCGGGGGTCTACGTTAAACTAACTAACTTCTGTTCACGCAGCCCGAGATAGCGTTAGCATTTTTTGCTGCAACATCCTGCTGCGGACACGCGATTATTGGAAGCGAACCCGCCCCCCCACACTCACTCTCTCTCTCCCCCCCCCTTCCCTTCCCAGACTAAAGAGATTATCCTTCAGAAATCCCTCGACTCCTTGAAAAATGAATACGTGGGCTACAATTACGAGCACGTCATCTCGTACGCCTGGAACACATTCATGATGCAGGTATGAGTGGGAAAGGGGAGGCCCAGCCTGGCTATAGGGACTAACCATCGGTAAGGAGTGGGATTACCCCAGAAAGGGGCGTGGCAATGCCATGGCCCCGCCCCGTGGCAGTTCAGAGGCAGGCAGTAACCCCATCCACTCGTGAGGCCACCCCCTTGGGTCTGGAAGCACATTTAGCCCGTGAGTTGGGCTCCAGATCGTGGGCAGACGTGCAGGATCGGGGCAGGACAGGGAGCAGAGTTTTAAACAAACAGGCAGCCAATCAGCAGGCTGGGGGGGACATGGCATCGCTAAGCAACCAATCAGCAGACTGGGGGGCGTGGCATCACTAAGCAGCCAATCGGCAGGCTGGGGGGGCGTGGCATTGGTAAGCAGCCAATCGGCAGGCTGGGGGGGCGTGGTATCTCTAGAGCCGCCAAACACTGGAGATGCTGGTTCAAGGCCCACACGGGGCCTTGCGCTCAGTCAGGAATACCATGGAGGTGAGGCAGGTGGGTGAGCTCCCTTGCAAGGGGGCGCCCCTCACCCCAAGCTTGCTGTGGGGCAGAGGGAGTCCGAGCCCCCTCCTGGGAACTCCCCCACCCTATTGGGATCATGTGCATGGCCAGCCTTAGAATTGACAAGGCCTAGACATGGGGGGGGGGCATGGTTGCCTGGGGGGGGGGAGGGCAAGCAGTGCCCCTCTCAGTAGTGGGACGGGGGCCTCCCAGTGGGGCCCTCACCCAACCCAGGGCGACCATCTCCATCCTGCCCCTTTGCTAATGTCCCACCCCACCCCGGTGTCTCGTTCCCAGTCGAACTGCTGCGGGGTGTACAATTTCTCGGACTTCTCCAACTCAGCCTTCCAGCTACGGACGGGTCTGAGTTACCCCAAGAGCTGCTGCAAGGACCCGGCCAGCTCGGCTTGCAACGGGAAGGACACCAGCAGCGCCGTCATCCATCAGGAGGTAGGGACCCCTGGAGGGGGGGGGGGGGGGGATGAACCCATGAAAGACTGGGTTCATCCGCTCATGTGTGTGTGTGTGAGAGAGAGTTTAAACAAGTAATGAATTACTACTGGCAAGTGATACTCACATTTTTGAGTAGCCCTCTGCGTAACCCAACCTGTACTCATGATGGGGAAAAAGAGTACGCCCCCTACCCCTTTTGGCTTGAAAATGGGTGGGTGGGGGGGAATACATCAGCTGCTTCAGCAGGCAGAGGGTGGCTTCGAACCTAGGACCCCAGGCAAAGCTTCCCCCAAAGAAAAGCAGCTGAATCACCCCAGAAAGTCCCTTTTAAGCCACTAACTGTAAGCTTTTTATAAGGTCAATAGAGAAAGCTCACCCCATGACCAAAGCAGATAAGGGGCGCCTGTGGTTGCTTTGGCAGCCTTGTTGATAGCGCCTTTGGCAAGGAAATGGGAAGCTTAGGAGCTTGGTACAGACAAAGAAACTGTGTGTAAACAACAGAGAATCTACCACCCAGTGGGACTCAGCAGAGACTCTACCACCCAGAGGGAATCAGCACCCGGTTAATGTTTTACAGAGTAAATTGCAGATTACCGGTACCCCCGTTCTGGCTGCCCCCTCCTCACTCTAGCCCCCCCAGGCCCTGCTCAGAGCTGTGTTGATTGTGACCTCAACCGGGGCAGAACCAATCACCCACTTTCCCCTCCCAGCTCATTGGCATCATGGCCTCCTATTGACTGAAAGACACCTCCCGGAGGCTTTGGAGAGAGAGACAGGGATGGGGAGCAGTTTCCCTCTGTGGGGCTGGTTGAAAAATGGGTACGAGCTCTGAGGGCCGCAGAGAAGTTGAGGGTAGAGTTGCCCAAGGGCACTGCTCAGGAAATGGAGGTTCCTGATTCTGGATCCATCCCCTCTCCTTGTGTGCAGGCCCCTCCTCTCTGCTCCTTTACCCCTGAGCTGTCTTTCAGGCATTGGGGGCAGGAACTGAATCCAGGGGAAGGGTGAAATAATTAATAAAAAAAACAGCTACAAGAAGGATGATCCTCACCCCTGCCCCCAAAGGGTGGGCACATCTGCCTTTCTCTTGGCAAATCCCTCCCCCCAGCATTGGGCAGGGGAGGGGAATGGTTTTGCAGGATTAACGCCTCTGCTTCCCCCCACCCCCAGGGATGCTCGGACAAGCTGTTCGCCCGGATCAAGGACAACAGCATTATGTTGGGCAGCGTGGCCGTGGCGGCAGCGGTGGTGGCGGTAAGAGCACCACAATCACCAAAAAACCAAGTGTCACCACACAAACGCTAGTAGCACAAAACCAACTAACGAAAAAGCGACTCCATTCACAACTAAAAATGTATGAAATAAATATATTTATTCATGCCACAAAGTGACGTAGGTCTTTATCCTCTCTATGAATGAGGCAATATTTCCCTGCAGTCTAAAAACAACAATGTATAAACACCCACCACCCTAATCCACTCCTCATGCAAAGTTATATGCATCTGTAATGGACATCTAAGAACAATCCGTGCCGTCAGAATGAACTTTTCAGATTCAATTGTCTTTTCCCTTGAATTACAGATAGATCTAAACGGTTTCCCCGAGGAAGGGTGCATAACCTGAACTGCCTAGGGTTTGAGAATTGTCTTTATATATATATATATAAATATTTTTATGTATAAAGTTTTTACACATTGTAGGTTTTAGATTGTGNCTGAGCTCAGGGGAAGGGGGCAGAGAGGAGGGCAGGCGCGCAGGGAGAGGGGATAAACTCATGATCCAGACCCTCCTCTTCTTGAGCGCAGTCCCCGTCCTCAACTTGTACGCAGCCCACGGAGCTTGGATTGATTTCCAAAGTAGCCCCTGGGAGGGAAAAGGGAGGAAAGGGTCCCCTACCCCGGCATAGAAGGGGTGTCACACCCACAAGGAGAGGGGACGAATCTAGGACAGGCCCCTCCTCTCTGCTCCCTTCCTGCGAGCTCAGTCTTCTGTTTGTGGGGCAACAGGAACTGGATCCGGGGGGGCAGGATCTGGAAAGGGGCCCGATAAAAGGCCCTTCATTTGGCCCCCCGGGGCCTGAGATCCCTCACACACACACACCACTCCCACGGTGGGATCCACCGGCGGCAACAGGGAAAAGGCAATGAGCGCAGGGTCCCCAGCCTAAATTTCCCTTGGCCCTTTTCTCCCAGCTGGTGGCCATCGGCGTTTCCACAACGATGTACCTCAAGCTGAAAAAATGAGAGCAGCATCGGAAAAGGCGGCAGCATCGGCGACCGAACGCGGCGGCTTCCCGTCTCTTTTCCCGCCTCTCATCATCCGGATCCTGTCCATCGCCACCTTCGGCTCCTCGGCCGATAACTTCCGGAGGCAGGATTCGGCCTTAGCGAGCAAGATGATGTCGAAAAGCTACTCGTCAGACAGGGGAGCTGGGGGAGGAGGGGGACGGTAGCAGAAAGTCTTACTTACACTGGTCGTTTTATTCTCAGTTTCTTTTGCAAGAGAATCATTATTCGCTTTAAAAAAAAAAAATTTAAAAAAAAAAAGGGGTTTCAGATCTGTCTCTTATACACATCTAGATGTGTATAAGAGACAGAATATATATAATTTCATACTTTTTAGCTGTGAATGGAGTGGCTTTTTTGTTAGTTGGCGAGAGCACCCAAGACATTCTGGGAAAGAGGAAACGGGGTAAGGTCGGTTAGAAGAGGGGGCACAGAGGCATCCTTGGGGGGGAGTGTATGTTTCGCTAATCCTTCCAGCCATTTTAAATCCCTGTGACACTGGGTCATTCGGGTTTTACCACACACCAAAGACAGGTTTGTGGCCTTGAACTCTCCAGGCAGCTGGTAACGTGACACATCGTTAACGTCCCTTTGGCCCGACAGAAGGTGGAGCCTGAGATTTGAGGCCTGGAGTGGGGCAGAAGCAGCTGCGTAGGGTGGGGTAGTGGGAAGAAATTTTTCCNAGTACAACCCTCCCCAAATTACAGCCGTCTCTCACTGGGTATACGCATAACGTTCAGGCTTGACGGACCTCAAGGCGTCCAAACGTTTCCCCCCCCCGTGACCCCTATTTTGAGACTGTATAAAGATTACATCCCACCTTTAAATATAAAGCTCTCTCGGCTACTGCGGAGACAGCGAAAAGAGGTTTTCTGTTCCCTGTGCGGCTGACGGAGGCTTTCCTGTCAATTCGCGGGGTGCCCACACCTCGAGTGTTGCATACAGTTTCGGTCACCTCAAAAAAGGGCAGAGAAGAACCGGGAAAGGCGCCGAGAAGGGCAGCAAGGATGGTCCAGGGTCGTCTCCGTCTTGGAGACCAGGCTCGATACTCTTCAGACTGAAGAGGAGACACACACACCCCCACCCCAAGCACTGAAAGACTGAGTGGAGAGGAGAGCCCACAGTAAGTGCTACCCCATAGCACCCTGATATCGGCCCCATGGGGGCCGATGCCACTTCCGACGTTCCGCAGGCGGCCCAGGAAGCTGTCGGGCAGCAGGGGGAAACCTGGGACTTCCAGGGTTTACTGGGGCGGGAAGCTAGACTGGGCTGGAGCAAGGTGTGGGGGCTCAGCTGGGACGGGGCAGGAGGTGGGGCCCCAGCTGCACTCCTTTTGCCGAGGGGCCCCGCTACAAGGGCAGCGGTGCGTGATCCACGTCCCCCTCTCCGTTTCGCCCCAACCCATCAGCGAAGACGCCGGCACGCCCATCCGCCGCCCCAGGGGCCAACCCGGACACGCCCAGCCGCTTTGCCGTCGAACCCGGCGGTGCTGAAAGCCGGCGTCGGACCGTTCGGCCGGCTTGGTTTCCGTGCCAGAAGCAAGGACGCAGACGCATGACTTTGGGGTTTTAAGATGGTTTTCTTTTTAAATAAGCTTTGGGAGTGGGGGTTCTCTGTAGTTTTCAAAACGGGTAGGGTTTATTTCCCCCAAGACCACCAATTGGTGGCCAAGCCAAGACTTGACAACGGAAGCAGTTTTAAATTGAACAGCAACGGGGCTGCCTTGGCTTTCTATAGACCTTGCTGTGCCGGGCTGGGGAATAGGGCCGCTGCCTACCCCGCTCACAAGCCTGCTCAGGATGGCGATGCAGGCGGGTATAGAGGGGCACTCAAGACATCTCACCCCAACGCCCCAAGGCAACAGCAGCCGGCATGCAGTTATCTTTCCAGCCACGCTCGTCGACTGTATCCCTAATACCCGAGCAGCTCACCAAACCCTTCTCGCAGCCTGCCCTACGCTCCCCACATCGCAACCTGCTGCTGGATTGACTTTTTTTTTTTTTTTTTTTTTTTTAAAAACCCAACTGCAGAAAATCCAGCATGAACCTTGGCAAGCAAGCAGCCGCCCTGCTGCCCGCCTTCTCCACCAGGAGGCAGAAACCAGAGGGAGCACCATTGAAGCTAAGCCAGTTTACCACAGCTGGGGCCCCCCCGGTCCCCGGCCTCCCAGTCGGTCCTGATACATACAGGGGGGAAAAAAAGACAACATGCTCCTTTTGGGATCATGCTACTGGGTGGGTGGGGGAGATAGGAAGGGGTGCAGACTGGGGGTGGCGTGCTGTTGACACCCCCTCCCTCCCAAGGGGAGGATGAGGCAGAGGGTTGAGGTGGCAGCTGCTCCTCTCCTCCCCCCACCCCCGTTGGTTTAGGGCACCATGACGGGGGCAGAGTCTCTTAGCAGGAGCAGCTGCTGGCCCGGGAGGGCGGCGTCTCATTGAGGGTGGCGTTTTTGTTACTGCTGCTCACGCCGGGGCTGGCGTCCAAACTCTCGTTCATCTTGTCGCAGATGACGTCCACCAGGCGCTCGAAGACCTGCTTGACGTTGATGTTGTCCTTGGCGCTGTCTTCGAAGAACTCGAAACCTGGAGGGAGAGACGTGGGCAAGGAAAGAAGGTCGCTGAATCTACAGCGCTAAACAAATAAATACAAATATCTCGTTTGGTCCGATCAGATGAAATTTTGCTCCCTCCAACGTTTTAGCCCTAGCGCCGGATTTTAAGTTCCCACCACTGCACCAAACCCGTACATGGCGAGGGTGCACAGAAAGGCGTTCTCCGTGACCACCCTGCAGCCCTGGAACTCCCCGCCCCTGGAGGTTTGCCAAAGATATCTTCCAGAGGCAATGCAAGACCTATTTACCTGCCCAAGTGTTTGGCTGGTGGGGATAAGGCCTGGGATGTTGGTTTAAAATTGAGTTTGGGTTTTAAATCCATTTTATCCACTTTTATTATATATACGTGCTTTGTTCCCTGTGTGTTTGGGGCCAGACACACACACCCACCCTTGCAAACCCCCTTCAAAAGGAAGGATGTTCGCACAGGTTAACAGGTGTTAGCTCTGGGTTAACTCCCCCTTTGTGGATGAACGACCCCTTTGTGCTTCAGTTCAGACCTCACAAATATCACCCATGGGATATCCCCTGCCTCCCCGTGTCTGAATGGCTCTACCAGGTGGTAACACTGAAGTGATCCATGGTAGCAGCACCCTGGGTATTTCGTAGAGGGCAGTCCTCAAGACAGATTACAAGGGTCGAGGCCATTGAAACACAAGGGCATCTGCTGCTGTGCAAATGGATTGCTCCAGGGCAAGGCAAGCACAGGTTAAGAACGGGTGGCAAGAGCGTTGTGTGAACGATCGCCAAGGGTTTCGTGCGGCATTCGGAATGCAGGTTTGGGCTCCTCCCCATTTTGAACAAGAGCGCTGTGTGAGCGCGACAATGTCGGCGAAGAGGACCTCCCCTACAGATACGGACAAGTGGGGGGGTGGGGGGCGGGCGGAGGGCACGCACCTAGGTCATCTGCCAGCCGTTTGCCGTCTTCGGTGGGAACCACCCTGTCGTCCTCCAGGTCACACTTGTTCCCGACCAGGATCACTTGAGCGTTATCCCAGGAGTAGGTCTTGATCTGAGTCGCCCTACGGGACGGAGAAGACATTGGGAAGGGACAGGCCGCCCACGTAGCCCCCCTCCGGACAACGCAGGGGGTGGCCTCTTTTGGTCTCCCTAGAATAAGGTGCCACCCCCTGCCTCACCCCCTGCCAGCCAACTTGCACCCCCCTCTCTCTCTCTCTGTCCTACGATTGGCACCCACTCTCGCCCAGTCTCCCCAGTCTAACGGGATAGGGAAAGGGGAGGCAGCAAGGCTGGGAATCTCAGGCTCCTCCCTTCCCCCCCGGCCCAGTCCTCGAGCTCCGCCTCTCACCAGTCCTGCACGGCAGTAAAGGACTCCTGGTTGGCGATGTCGTACATCAGCAGGAAGCCCATGGCCCCCCTGTAGTAGGCGGTGGTGATGGTTCGGTACCGTTCCTGCCCCGCTGTGTCCTGCGGGGACCAAAAATAAACCGACCCCGGCGTTACGGGAGACCGTCGGAGTCCTCGTTCGCAGGGAGGATGCTCGACAGGGGAGGAGACAGAGTTTTGTCCCTTCTCACTACAAACCCCACCCAGAAGCTCTGCCCTTTTTCTGGCTGCGGTCAAGATTCGGCTACACGATGGGGGTGAAGGGGGGGGGGGGAATCCCTCCTCCAGAGATGCTTATGAGAAATACATGGTGCAGGGCTGCACTGGAACCAATGCAGCCCTGCACTATGTATTTTTGATAAGTGTCCTGGATTAAAGGGACGGTATGGCCACCTTACCACTGACGCCCTCCCCCTCGGCCCTGGCCTGAGTCCAATCAGGACACCCCACCTGGCAGGGGGCAGGGAGGGAGAGCAGGGAAAGACACCGAGTGCCTCCCCCCCCCCCATGCTTCCTCTTGCCCAGCTACAGCCTCTTGTACTCCCCCCACCCCTCTAAACCCACCAGGCTCTGTCCCCCTACGCTCCCCTGTCCCTGTAACATTCCCTCCAGCACTCCTGGGTGAGAGCAGGGGGGGCTGGGAGCCAGGACTCCTGGGTTCTCGGGGAGGGGAGGGGGGGCTAGTGGGTTAGAGCAGGGGGGGCTGGGAGCCAGGACTCCTGGGTTCTCTGGGAGGAGAGTGGGGGCTAGTGGGTTAGAGCAGGGGGGGCTGGGAGCC
>QEPC01015699.1:145709-162694 GCA_003113815.1 Sphenodon punctatus
CTCCCTGCAGCACAGCGCCCCCTACTTAGCCCCCGCCCTGCTCCCTGCAGCACAGCGCCCCCTACTGAGCCCCCCGCCCTGCTCCCTGCAGCACAGCGCCCCCTACTGAGCCCCCGCCCTGCTCCCTGCAGCACAGCGCCCCCTACTGAGCCCCCCCCCCTGCTCCCTGCAGCACAGCGCCCCCTGCTCTCTCCCCATGTCCTGCTCCCTGCAGCACAGCGCCCCCTGCTCTCTCCCCATGTCCTGCCAGTTAGCATAGGTTGCTTGTTCTCTCTCCCCAGGTCGGCCGTCAACACTCTGCGTAATTCTATGGCTAGCTGTAACGTGCAGGTGAAAGGTGCGTAGGGAGGGGGCTGGTTTTTTGGGTGGGGGGGGGCTCCATCTCTTTCACGTGCCCTTGAGCCCTGGGGTGCCCCCCCAGCAGAAACACAGTCATGTCCCAGTGGAGTAATTGAGTTTGCTGGCTCCTTGGGGCAGGGATTGGATCTGGGAGGGCGCTCCCGTAGTTACTGTGATATGGGAGCACTCTTATCCCACTAGAGGCGGGAACTAGGTGCCTTGCTCTGAGAGGCGGTTACCGTAATGCATACAACAGAGGAGCATTACTGTAATTCAGGTAATATGGGAGCACCCCATTTGCATGCACATAATTAAAGGAGTGTTACCATAATGCACATAATACAGGAGCACTATATTTGCATGTTTGGGGAATGAACTGAGATAATGCACCTAATATAGGAACATTACCATAGTGCTCCTAATACAGGAGCATTACATTTGCATGCACTGTATGAGTATTACCGTAATGCACATAATACAGGAGCACTCCTCTTGCACGTCTGGGGTTGGAACTGAGGCCCTCCTCTGGGAGGCTGGTACCATAATGCACCTAATATAGGAACATTACAATAACGCATCTAATACAGGAGTACTCCTTTTGCACTTCTGGGGCAGGAACTGAGGCCTTGCTCTGGGAGGCCATTACCGTAAGGCACATAATATAGGGGCATCACCACAATGCAGGTAATATGGAAGCACTTCATTTACATGCACCATAATGCACGTAATACAGGAGCACTCTATTTGCATGTCTAGGGCAGGAATTGAGGCCCTGCTATGGGAGGCGGTTACCATAATGCACATAATACAGCATTACCATAATGCATATAATAGAGTAGCATTACATTTGACTAATGAACTTATCCCGGGATGAGGGTCCACGTAAAAACGCCCAGAGTGAGTTGAATCGCTGTCTCCTCCCGGCTCAGCTTTCTGGGGCGCTCCCTCCCCCCTGAGCCCCAATTTCCTGACTCCTCTCCCCCCTCTTCTCCCCCGCAGGCCGGATGAGCCGACGGCACCATCGATCCATGTCGGCCGGCCCTACTGCCTCGGAGCCGGCCCCGCGCGTGCGCCAGAATGATAGCAGCCCTGAGCGCAGCGCCTGCGAGGGGAACTTCTAGAGCCTAGGGGTGAGCAGCCCCCTCAGCCCCCTCCCCAAGCCATCCTGCTCACGGCACAACCTGGACTGGCGGCGGGGGGGGGGGGGACTGGAAACATCTCCCAGGAGGCCTCGAGGGGCTTGTCTGCATCTCCCCCGGATCACGTCCATGAGATACTAGGGGGCACACACCAGACTCGCCCTCCCCTCCCTCCCCATGTCTCCCAGGAGGCTTTGGGGGCAGCCCCACTTCACTAGGGCGGCCAGACGTGCACATTTCTAGAGAGCGGTTATGAGAAATGCAGGTTGCAGGGCTGCATTGGCGCCAATGCGGCCCTGCACCCTGTATTTCTCATAACCGCCCTCTAGAAATGTGCACGTCTGGCCGCCCTCCTCCCCCCATGTCTGTTCCTCACAGGGGCCTTGGGGCAACCAGCCCCTGCCTCCCAAATTCTGTGTCTTCCTGCCAGTATATCAGTCGGGGTTGGGATAGGGCGGTTTCCTCCCCCGCCCACATCTGAGTCTCCCAGGGCCCCAGAGGAGGCTGGCTCTCCCCGCTCCAACGTGTCTCCCAGGGCCCCAAAGGAGGGGGAGGTGGACCCATTGCCCGCCCTCCTGTGTCCCGGGGGGGGGGTGTCTCTCAAGTGATACATCTGGCCAGCCCACATCACGTCGGGGGAGGACTGTGTACGGGGCTGTTTCCACACACCCCACCCCCGTTCACCAAATTCTCAGTCCCCAGAGGCCTTGGAGAAAGCAGGCTCACGGGGCCGGCCTTTAGAATTTGTAGGGCTGTAGGGGGACCTTCTAAATCCCCTCCCCGCCCCGGTGGCCCTGCCGCCTCAGGGGCACCCACTAGGGGGCTCTGCTCAGGGGACGCCTTCACCCTGGGGGATAAGGGGCCACTGCAGGGGCCCCCGGGAATAAAGAAAATAGCTGGGCTCCGCTGGCTCCCCTCAGCGCGTCCCCTGGTGGGAAACCCACCTCCGTGGGGCTGCTTGGAGGGCCAGCCATTAACCCGCTCTCCTATCTCTTCTCAGCCGCAGAGCCGAGCCCCGGAGCCGGAACAGGAGCCGGCCTAGCCTAGAGATGGAATTAAATGGAGCTGCTTTGGAGCGGGCTGGGGTTGGGGCTTGTTAGTGAGACTGAAATGGGGGTCTGGGACCACCCCCCCGTGGGGCTGAACCGTGTCTGTATTCGCTCACCGAGCCCTGCTCAGTGACAGTCTGTGGAGTCCTGGCTCCCAGCCCCCCTGCTCTAACCCACTGACCCCCCCTCCCCTCCCAGAGAACCCAGGAGTCCTGGCTCCCAGCCCCCCTGCTCTAACCCACTAGCCCCCACTCCCCTCCCAGAGAACCCAGGAGTCCTGGCTCCCAGCCCCCCTGCTCTAACCCACTAGCCCCCACTCCCCTCCCAGAGAACCCAGGAGTCCTGGCTCCCAGCCCCCCTGCTCTAACCCACTAGCCCCCACTCCCCTCCCAGAGAACCCAGGAGTCCTGGCTCCCAGCCCCCCTGCTCTAACCCACTAGCCCCCACTCCCCTCCCAGAGAACCCAGGAGTCCTGGCTCCAGGCCCCCCTGCTCTAACCCACTAGCCCCCACTCCCCTCCCAGAGAACCCAGGAGTCCTGGCTCCCAGCCCCCCTGCTCTAACCCACTAGCCCCCACTCCCCTCCCAGAGAACCCAGGAGTCCTGGCTCCCAGCCCCCCTGCTCTAACCCACTAGCCCCCACTCCCCTCCCAGAGAACCCAGGAGTCCTGGCTCCCAGCCCCCCTGCTCTAACCCACTAGCCCCCACTCCCCTCCCAGAGAACCCAGGAGTCCTGGCTCCCAGCCCCCCTGCTCTAACCCACTAGCCCCCACTCCCCTCCCAGAGAACCCAGGAGTCCTGGCTCCCAGCCCCCCTGCTCTAACCCACTAGCCCCCACTCCCCTCCCAGAGAACCCAGGAGTCCTGGCTCCCAGCCCCCCTGCTCTAACCCACTAGCCCCCACTCCCCTCCCAGAGAACCCAGGAGTCCTGGCTCCCAGCCCCCCTGCTCTAACCCACTAGCCCCCA
Source organism: Sphenodon punctatus (assembly GCA_003113815.1). Lineage (NCBI taxonomy): Eukaryota > Metazoa > Chordata > Lepidosauria > Sphenodontia > Sphenodontidae > Sphenodon > Sphenodon punctatus. Next base: position 149,203 of record QEPC01015699.1, read on the forward strand.
CTCCCCTCCCAGAGAACCCAGGAGTCCTGGCTCCCAGCCCCCCTGCTCTAACCCACTAGCCCCCACTCCCCTCCCAGAGAACCCAGGAGTCCTGGCTCCCAGCCCCCCTGCTCTAACCCACTAGACCCCACTCCCCTCCCAGAGACCCCAGGAGTCCTGGCTCCCAGCCCCCCTGCTCTAACCCACTAGCCCCCACTCCCCCCCCAGAGACCCCAGGAGTCCTGGCTCCCCCCCCCTGCTTTAACCCACTAGCCCCCCACTCAATGGAGGCTCTGAAATAAGGCATGTTCTCTACCCCTTACATCTAGCAATGCCCCAGCTCCTCTTTCCACTCATTCACACGAGGATCTTTTCGAGTGGCTAGTTGCCCCCCCCCACCCCCCCATTGTGAGTGTCTTGCGAAACCCTTCCCGCTCCCTGGGCTCCTCCATGTTCCTTTCTTCTCCGCTATCCACCGCAAGGGGTGGGCTGTTGTAACGCAGGGCAGCCAGTAGCCGTGCAAACGCCTTGCCACAGGGCAAGATGAAACACTTGACTGAGAAATGAGTGTTAAATTGGCGAAGGGTGGTGGTAGGGGTGGGTGCGTTAAGTGAATGAGCCCTGAGGGGCAAACTTAAGAAACCCAGAGAAAGACAGACGGACTTGGGTTAGATTTTTTTTATTTAAACCCAAGAAAGGGAGGATTTTATTTTTCCTCAAAGAGGATGAAAAGGGTTGTGTTTATGGGACTTTGCTGAGGAAAAAAAAGAACAGGAAGATTTTTTTGCTTGTGGCATTTCTCCCAGGCTGTTGGCAGCAGGGATTGAACTGGCGACCTCATGCTTTATCTGCAGGAGTCTTTGCCTCTGAGCTAGAAGAGCTGATGCCCGTCTTAGAGCAGCAAGTTCATGTACCTGACAGTGCACTGACACCCCCACACCACTAGAGGGGGCCAGAATGCCACTGGGGCCACCTTCCCTCAAACAGTGAATTTGATGCAGTAGGCCCTTACTTCTGTTTGAAACGTTCGCACAAGCAGACTGCCAAACCAGTGTTATTCAGGAGTAGGAAGAGAAGTAGGTACTCCTGAAAAATCAGGAGTGCCTACTCCCCTTCTGCTTATATTTCAAAGTAACCGTTTGTGTTGATCACTTCTCAGTGTGAAGGGGGCAGTTATATGATCATCGCATTTCAGCTAGAGGGAAATTGATGTAGTACTACATTAGTTTACCCTGTTCATCTGAATGCTACCAAAATGGAGTAGTTACTTCAGTTTACAGTGTTTGTCCGAACACTATCGAAGTGGAGTAGTTTCTTCAATTTAATTAAATCCAAGTAGTTACTTCAGTTTACTGTTCGTCTGAACGCTACCAAAGTGGAGTAGTTACTTCAGTTTACACTGTTTGTCTGAACGCTACCAAAGTGGAGTAGTTACTCCAGTTTACACTGTTCGTCTGAATGCTACCAAATTGAAGTAGTTAGTTTACATTGTTTGTCCGAACACTATCGAAGTGGAGTAGTTTCTTCGATTTAATGAAATCCAAGTAGTTACTCCAATTTACACTGTTTGTCTGAAAGCTACCAAAGTGGAGTAGTTACATCAGTTTACACTGTTCATCTGAATGCTACCAAAGTGGAGTAGTTACTCCAGTTTACACTGTTCTTCTGAATGCTACCAAATTGGAGTAATGACTTTGAATTATTTAAATCAAATCAGTTGAATTGATTAATTAAATCAAAGTTGTTTCTTCAGTTTACACGGTTCGTCTGAATGTTACCAAAGTGGGGTAGTTATTTTGATTTAATTAAATCCAATTAGTTACTTCAGTTTACCTGTTTGTCAGAAGGTGGCCTTGAGCTGCTAACAGAAGTCCATGCCAGTATTTTCGGTGTCTGAAAGGTGAGGTTGGCTCCTTTATTGAAGCTCAGACTTGTTCAGATTTCTCTCATCAGTCCAAGCCTGCCCCTTTGTGGGGTGTGACCACAGCTGGCCAGTGACAAGCCGGGGAAGATAGATTTGGCAAAAATAAATCAAATTTGGAAGGGACCCTCAAAGGCCATCTAGTCCAGCCCCCTGGTTCCAAGGCTGGATACCCTAGAGGTTTGGTTCTCAAAGTGTGGGGTGCAGGAGGCGTACACAAGAAGGACCCTGAGCTGACAAACAGTGCGGCGCTCCCACTGAGCTTGCGGGAATCTCCAAAATAATGAGGTGTCGAGGGGGTGTGGGAAGGGGGGTTGGAAGAGAGGGAGCAGGGTGTATAAATGTGGTGGTGGGGACTTGGCTATGACCCACAAGTGGAAGATGGATGGATGGGGGTGGGACAGTCCAAAAGTTTTGAGAATCCTTCCCTTAGGCTGGGGGAGGGGGAACCTTTTCTCTCCCACAAATCACTTGAAAGTTAATATAATCTCCGCTGCTGGATAGGAGTTGGGGGCAGCAAGGGGTGGCTTTTAATGGACCAGCTTTTTTGTGGCCAACCTAGCAATTAGACCCCCTCAAAAAAGCACAGGATTAGCTCAACGATCATGCGATTAGCTTACTATTAATGAACATTGGATTCTTTATTAGCGTTCTGGGCTTTGAGTTTTTTTGGGGAGGGGAATGAAGCTTTTCCTTCTTTGAAAACTCGGCCAAGCTGCTCTACGACTGGATAGGAATTGGGAGCAGGTGGGGACTTAAGGGGGGCACTCGGGAAGAGAAGGGTTCAGATCGTGGGTCACTGCCATGACTCTGTCCCCTCTCCTTGTGGGCAAACCCCTCATCTCTGCTCCCTTCCCCTGAGCTCAGACTTTCACCGCTTGAGGGAATTCAGGAATTTGAGAGGGGCTAAACAGCCAACTTGGTCCATAGGGAAGAGGCTAAAAAGACCCCATTTTTCCACCTAGAACTTTGCTTCCAGCCCCATGGTCATCTTGATTGTTCTTTCCAACTTCTTGACATTCTTCTTGAAATATGGTGCCCCAAACTGAACTCCAGTGGGATTGCCGGTGCTGGGTAACTTGGCGCAATGATCTCCTGTGTCTTGGGTACAATGCTACCCCTCCCCGCCCCCATCTCACCACCCTGTGGCAGACTGCACAGCTGAAGTTTGCCAACAGGATGGGCGTTTCCAATTGCAATTTGCAACCGAGAATAACTTGCCTCTTCGAAGCACTTGGAATGGTTGCTAGTGGAGCGGAAGGGGACTTCTCTTTCCCTGCTCCACATCATCCACTCCGGGAGCTTGTGCTGGGACACAGCATTTCTTGAAGTTGGCCACTAGGGACCATTCCTCGACCTCTGGGATGATGTTGGTCACTAGGGACCATTCCTCGACCTCTGGGATGATGTTGGTCACTAGGGACCATTCCTCGACCTCTGGGTTGAAGTTGACATTGGCCATTAAGGACCATTCCTCGACCTCTGGGTTGAAGTTGACGTTGGCCACTAGGAACCATTCCTCGACCTCTGGGTTGAAGTTGACGTTGGCCACTAGGAACCATTCCTCGACCTCTGGGTTGAAGTTGACGTTGGCCACTAGGGACCATTCCTCGACCTCTGGGTTGAAGTTGACGGTGTCTGCTTAATGCCATTCCCTTGACCACTATGTCGAACTTGATGTTGACTGCGATTCCTCGGCCTCTGGATCTGAAATTGACATTGGCTGCCAACACCATTCCTCAGCCTCTACTCTGAGGTTGACATTGGCTGCTTAGTGCCATTTTGTTTGACCTCTACGTTGAAGGTGACATTGCCTGCGTAGTGCCACTCCTTGTGAGCTCTGGACCGAGTCTTCGCTTAGTGCCATGCCTTGCCCTCACTCTTGGCTGAGGCTGACATTGCCTATTCAGCGCCCTTCCTTCGATCTTCCGGTTGACTTAGACCAAATTGTTTTCCAAATTCCAATCCCGAAATTCCTGACTAGCAAAGCTACCGGCTGACTTCACAAAGGTGCTCCGTATCGGCAATTTTGTCAACATTCATCCGGTTGGAATGTCAACACAGAGTCTCCCAGCTCTCTGGCTACAAAGTTGTCCCTGTTCCACCTCCCGGACCCAGATTTCCTCCCTCGCCCTGTCTCTTTCTCCCTGCAGTTTCATTGTCTCTCATACCAAGGGGGCGAGCGGTTTCCTATCCATGTTTCCAGACAGTCGATTAGATGCGCTTGTCTGCTGTCCTGATTAATTGGGGCAAGACTTAGCTAGCCCTTGAATATCTCCGCTGTGTCCTCAAAAAACCCACCGACGTGACTCATACTGGAGGACCCCCAAAGGACTCTGGGATGGGACCGAGCTCCCCACAATCTCTCAGGAACATTTTTTGTGTGTGTGACATTTTGAGTCATTATTTCTGCTTCAATAGGGGATTTTCTGCTCTACTAAACGTTTCTCAGATCCTTCCTGCCGGTCATATTTTTCTAGGCTCCGTTTTCACCTCCTTTTCCTTCGCCTTTCTCCGTTTTGTAGCTAGGGGGGACCGTTCGGAACACCCCCGTCCCCCTCTTGCACAAGCCAAAAAGATTCCCAGCCCAGAGTCCGGTAGCTCTCAAATCCACTGGGACGAGTCACAGAAAGACCTTGCAAAATTGGGGCCGTTTCCATGGTGTTATCATCGTAGACGGTCAGAACTGAAAGGGACTTTGGGGGTCATCTAGTCCAGCTTCCTGCTTGGATGACAACAGCTACCACGTCCCCGACTTTGTGATATTAAGCAAGATCTCCCGCCTTGTACCTCGAGCCCATTATTCTAGACTAGAACTGCCCTCTGTAGCCCTGCAGAACAGTTCCTTGACATCTTGGGGGCAACCCTACGAAGATTGCGATCATGTCTCCCCTTGATCTCCTCTTTGCTAGGTTAAACACACCCAGTTCCTTCAAACTTTCCTCGTCAGACTTGCTTTCCAGACGCTTTATCCTCTGTCGCCTTCCTCTCAACCCGCTCCAGTTTGTCAATGTCCTTTAAGATGAGGTGCCCCCAAACTGGGCCCAGTTCTCCAAGGGAGGTCTGACCCGTGTTGAATAGAATGGAATTGTTACCTCGGCTGACTTGGAGACAATTCGTTCTGTTAATGCAGCCTTTTTTTGCAGCTGCTGACTCCGGCTCAGTACGGGATCAATGCCGATCCCTACATCCTTCCCCCATGTGCCGTTCCAGGTGTCCCCCCTCTCCCCCATTTTATACTGGTGCATTCTTCTCCAAATGCAGAACTTTCCATTGATCTGTTTGGGTTTATAGCCCGTCCGATCCGTATGACTTTGGGAGGCTTACAACATTCTCATAAAACAATAGTAAACCAAATATAAAATCCCACGCCCATGGCTCTCTCACAAGCCCCCACTCTACCTCCCCATCTCTCACCTGACTCCTGAGGAAGACCCCATAACCACCACACACCCCCTCGCAAGGAGGTCATAGCTGTCTCCGTTGCCCCCCAATAAAAATTCCCATTAATACGTAACATAAAACTTAGGAAAAGCTCCCCGACCCCCCCAGTCCCCTTTCCCATCTTTGTCGCTGCCCAATGCAACCTTCTAGACTCCTCTCACTCCACGGATGTTGCGCTGGGTTCCAAATTAGAAAACCTGCAGGCATAGTAATAATCGGCTTTAAAAGGGGAGGTAAAGAGAAAGGACAGAGTAGTTAGGGGAAACCAGGCCACGGTGGAGCCTAAGGTGAGGAAGGAGGAACCGAACGGACATCTGGCGGGAACGAGTTCCACACTAAGGGGGCCTGCCACAGCAAAGGCCCTATCGCCCGCCGAGTTAAGAGGTGATGGTTGGATCCCCAAACAGGCGGTTGCGGGTTTCTGAGTGCATCAGGGCGCGGCTCCAGGAGCAGGTCTCGAATCTAGCCACGGCCCCGGAAAACCAGGAGCGCAATCTTAAATTCAATCCACCGCCCTCCGAGTTAAGAGGTGATGGTTGGATCCCCAAACAGGCGGTTGCGGGTTTCTGAGTGCATCAGGGCGTGGCTCCAGGAGCAGGTCTCGAATCTAGCCACGGCCCCGGAAAACCAGGAGCGCAATCTTAAATTCAATCCACCGCCCTCCGAGCAGCCAAGGCTACAGAACGTAGGGTGGGCGTCCTAGGATTGCAGCTGGCCAAACCGGTGCGCCACTCTGTTCTGAACAAGCTACAATCCATGGAGAAGCATCGCCGGCCGGCCGGAGGAGAGAGAATTCGAGAAACCGAGCCTTGCGGTCACCGAGGCAAAGACAGCCTGGGATAAATAAGGGCGTGGCTCGTGTGATCGCTTGAACCACGCCCAAATCCTGAGCTTTTGTGGACACAGCGTGGTCGTTAAGTGACACCCAAGTTCCTTCCTCGGGTACAGTGCGGCCACCTCTCTGGGGGAACCCCAGATTTCTCCAAATCAGTCAGGGTTAATCTGGATCAATGGTGGATTTTTTTGGGGGGGGGGAGATCAGCAGGTGCCCATGTCACAAAGGGGGGGGCGGAACCATAGGTATTTTCCCCTCCCCTTTTCCAATGTGGCTCCGCCCCTGTGGAATGTCATGGTGCTCTAAGGGGTGGGGTTATGCCAGAAAAGGATGTGGCTGCCCCTAGCCCCACCCTCTTTCCAACATGGCCACGCCCCCTGGGGCAGGAATTGATAGCGTGATGGCTCCTCCCCCCCCACCCCCTCCATAGGACAGCCCAGAGGAAGGTGTTCACCCTTCCCAGGCAGGTTGAACAGAACTTTTAACTTGCCCGAGGAAGGGCCCGGGGTGGCCCGAAAGCTTGTGCATTCTCCCCAACTACACTTGGTCCAATAAAAGAGATCATCTGCACTGCTCTGAACACCATCTGTTACGTATGGGACCAACTCAGCAACTACCCTCTCTCTACACCAGGGGGTGGGGGTGTAAATACAGCCTGTGGCTAAGCTTTGATCTGGACCCTTTCCAGTTCTGGGATTTGGTCCCAGTTCCTACCCCCAACCACTGATAGACTGAAGGGAAAGGCAGGTACTAACTGTCTGACCCACTCAGGCAATGCAGGATCTCCCCACTGGGTTAGTGCTGAGTTCTCTGGGAGGGGAGTGGGGGCTGGGAGCCAGGACTCCTGGGTTCTCTGGGAGGGGAGTGGGGGCTAGTGGGTTAGAGCAGGGGGGGCTGGGAGCCAGGACTCCTGGGTTCTCTGGGAGGGGAGTGGGGGCTAGTGGGTTAGAGCAGGGGGGGCTGGGAGCCAGGACTCCTGGGTTCTCTGGGAGGGGAGTGGGGGCTAGTGGGTTAGAGCAGGGGGGGCTGGGAGCCAGGACTCCTGGGTTCTCTGGGAGGGGAGTGGGGGCTAGTGGGTTAGAGCAGGGGGGGCTGGGAGCCAGGACTCCTGGGTTCTCTGGGAGGGGAGTGGGGGCTAGTGGGTTAGAGCAGGGGGGGCTGGGAGCCAGGACTCCTGGGTTCTCTGGGAGGGGAGTGGGGGCTAGTGGGTTAGAGCAGGGGGGGCTGGGAGCCAGGACTCCTGGGTTCTCTGGGAGGGGAGTGGGGGCTAGTGGGTTAGAGCAGGGGGGGCTGGGAGCCAGGACTCCTGGGTTCTCTGGGAGGGGAGTGGGGGCTAGTGGGTTAGAGCAGGGGGGGCTGGGAGCCAGGACTCCTGGGTTCTCTGGGAGGGGAGTGGGGGCTAGTGGGTTAGAGCAGGGGGGGCTGGGAGCCAGGACTCCTGGGTTCTCTGGGAGGGGAGTGGGGGCTAGTGGGTTAGAGCAGGGGGGGCTGGGAGCCAGGACTCCTGGGTTCTCTGGGAGGGGAGTGGGGGCTAGTGGGTTAGAGCAGGGGGGGCTGGGAGCCAGGACTCCTGGGTTCTCTGGGAGGGGAGTGGGGGCTAGTGGGTTAGAGCAGGGGGGGCTGGGAGCCAGGACTCCTGGGTTCTCTGGGAGGGGAGTGGGGGCTAGTGGGTTAGAGCAGGGGGGGCTGGGAGCCAGGACTCCTGGGTTCTCTGGGAGGGGAGTGGGGGCTAGTGGGTTAGAGCAGGGGGGGCTGGGAGCCAGGACTCCTGGGTTCTCTGGGAGGGGGGTGGGGGCTAGTGGGTTAGAGCAGGGGGGGCTGGGAGCCAGGACTCCTGGGTTCTCTGGGAGGGGAGTGGGGGCTAGTGGGTTAGAGCAGGGGGGGCTGGGAGCCAGGACTCCTGGGTTCTCTGGGAGGGGAGTGGGGGCTAGTGGGTTAGAGCAGGGGGGGCTGGGAGCCAGGACTCCTGGGTTCTCTGGGAGGGGAGTGGGGGCTAGTGGGTTAGAGCAGGGGGGGCTGGGAGCCAGGACTCCTGGGTTCTCTGGGAGGGGAGTGGGGGCTAGTGGGTTAGAGCAGGGGGGGCTGGGAGCCAGGACTCCTGGGTTCTCTGGGAGGGGAGTGGGGGCTAGTGGGTTAGAGCAGGGGGGGCTGGGAGCCAGGACTCCTGGGTTCTCTGGGAGGGGAGTGGGGGCTAGTGGGTTAGAGCAGGGGGGGCTGGGAGCCAGGACTCCTGGGTTCTCTGGGAGGGGAGTGGGGGCTAGTGGGTTAGAGCAGGGGGGGCTGGGAGCCAGGACTCCTGGGTTCTCTGGGAGGGGAGTGGGGGCTAGTGGGTTAGAGCAGGGGGGGCTGGGAGCCAGGACTCCTGGGTTCTCTGGGAGGGGAGTGGGGGCTAGTGGGTTAGAGCAGGGGGGGCTGGGAGCCAGGACTCCTGGGTTCTCTGGGAGGGGAGTGGGGGCTAGTGGGTTAGAGCAGGGGGGGCTGGGAGCCAGGACTCCTGGGTTCTCTGGGAGGGGAGTGGGGGCTAGTGGGTTAGAGCAGGGGGGGCTGGGAGCCAGGACTCCTGGGTTCTCTGGGAGGGGAGTGGGGGCTAGTGGGTTAGAGCGGGGGGGGCTGGGAGCCAGGACTCCTGGGTTCTCTGGGAGGGGAGTGGGGGCTAGTGGGTTAGAGCAGGGGGGGCTGGGAGCCAGGACTCCTGGGTTCTCTGGGAGGGGAGTGGGGGCTAGTGGGTTAGAGCAGGGGGGGCTGGGAGCCAGGACTCCTGGGTTCTCTGGGAGGGGAGTGGGGGCTAGTGGGTTAGAGCAGGGGGGGCTGGGAGCCAGGACTCCTGGGTTCTCTGGGAGGGGAGTGGGGGCTAGTGGGTTAGAGCAGGGGGGGCTGGGAGCCAGGACTCCTGGGTTCTCTGGGAGGGGAGTGGGGGCTAGTGGGTTAGAGCAGGGGGGGCTGGGAGCCAGGACTCCTGGGTTCTCTGGGAGGGGAGTGGGGGCTAGTGGGTTAGAGCAGGGGGGGCTGGGAGCCAGGACTCCTGGGTTCTCTGGGAGGGGAGTGGGGGCTAGTGGGTTAGAGCAGGGGGGGCTGGGAGCCAGGACTCCTGGGTTCTCTGGGAGGGGAGTGGGGGCTAGTGGGTTAGAGCAGGGGGGGCTGGGAGCCAGGACTCCTGGGTTCTCTGGGAGGGGAGTGGGGGCTAGTGGGTTAGAGCAGGGGGGGCTGGGAGCCAGGACTCCTGGGTTCTCTGGGAGGGGAGTGGGGGCTAGTGGGTTAGAGCAGGGGGGGCTGGGAGCCAGGACTCCTGGGTTCTCTGGGAGGGGAGTGGGGGCTAGTGGGTTAGAGCAGGGGGGGCTGGGAGCCAGGACTCCTGGGTTCTCTGGGAGGGGAGTGGGGGCTAGTGGGTTAGAGCAGGGGGGGCTGGGAGCCAGGACTCCTGGGTTCTCTGGGAGGGGAGTGGGGGCTAGTGGGTTAGAGCAGGGGGGGCTGGGAGCCAGGACTCCTGGGTTCTCTGGGAGGGGAGTGGGGGCTAGTGGGTTAGAGCAGGGGGGGCTGGGAGCCAGGACTCCTGGGTTCTCTGGGAGGGGAGTGGGGGCTAGTGGGTTAGAGCAGGGGGGGCTGGGAGCCAGGACTCCTGGGTTCTCTGGGAGGGGAGTGGGGGCTAGTGGGTTAGAGCAGGGGGGGCTGGGAGCCAGGACTCCTGGGTTCTCTGGGAGGGGAGTGGGGGCTAGTGGGTTAGAGCAGGGGGGGCTGGGAGCCAGGACTCCTGGGTTCTCTGGGAGGGGAGTGGGGGCTAGTGGGTTAGAGCAGGGGGGGCTGGGAGCCAGGACTCCTGGGTTCTCTGGGAGGGGAGTGGGGGCTAGTGGGTTAGAGCAGGGGGGGCTGGGAGCCAGGACTCCTGGGTTCTCTGGGAGGGGAGTGGGGGCTAGTGGGTTAGAGCAGGGAGGGCTGGGAGCCAGGACTCCTGGGTTCTCTGGGAGGGGAGTGGGGGCTAGTGGGTTAGAGCAGGGGGGGCTGGGAGCCAGGACTCCTGGGTTCTCTGGGAGGGGAGTGGGGGCTAGTGGGTTAGAGCAGGGGGGGCTGGGAGCCAGGACTCCTGGGTTCTCTGGGAGGGGAGTGGGGGCTAGTGGGTTAGAGCAGGGGGGGCTGGGAGCCAGGACTCCTGGGTTCTCTGGGAGGGGAGTGGGGGCTAGTGGGTTAGAGCAGGGGGGGCTGGGAGCCAGGACTCCTGGGTTCTCTGGGAGGGGAGTGGGGGCTAGTGGGTTAGAGCAGGGGGGGCTGGGAGCCAGGACTCCTGGGTTCTCTGGGAGGGGAGTGGGGGCTAGTGGGTTAGAGCAGGGGGGGCTGGGAGCCAGGACTCCTGGGTTCTCTGGGAGGGGAGTGGGGGCTAGTGGGTTAGAGCAGGGGGGGCTGGGAGCCAGGACTCCTGGGTTCTCTGGGAGGGGAGTGGGGGCTAGTGGGTTAGAGCAGGGGGGGCTGGGAGCCAGGACTCCTGGGTTCTCTGGGAGGGGAGTGGGGGCTAGTGGGTTAGAGCAGGGGGGGCTGGGAGCCAGGACTCCTGGGTTCTCTGGGAGGGGAGTGGGGGCTAGTGGGTTAGAGCAGGGGGGGCTGGGAGCCAGGACTCCTGGGTTCTCTGGGAGGGGAGTGGGGGCTAGTGGGTTAGAGCAGGGGGGGCTGGGAGCCAGGACTCCTGGGTTCTCTGGGAGGGGAGTGGGGGCGAGTGGGTTAGAGCAGGGGGGGCTGGGAGAATGAGAAAGCCGACACCATGAGATGGATACCTGTCTAAAGAGCCTCCCCCACCCCAGAGGCAGCTGCATTTCCCTGTCAGAGATTGTCGTGCTATCCCCCTCCCCCTGGACAGATGGGGGGGGGGGAATCAGGCACTGGGAAGCAGTATGTTTGGGGGGGGGTTAGACCCTGGAGAGACGGGGGCAGGGAAGGAGTCAGCTGTCTGCCCAGCTCCGGCGGGCGCGGGCGCCAGGCGTGATGTGATGCGTGGCTACAGCCGGCATCCGAGCGTGAAAAGCAGGGCACGAGGGAGCTGGCACGAAGCAAGGGGGGTGGGAGGGGCAGCGGGGACCCCCCCCCTGCTCTCTCCTCCTCGCCTGGCGCAGTCCGGTGCCCGCGCTGTGCCCGCCTGACGCGCCATGCTGTACTTCCAGCTGGTGATCATGGCGGGTACCGTGGTGCTGGCCTACCACTTCGAGTACACGGACACCTTCCCCGTGCACGTCCAGGGCTTCTTCTGCTACGACTACGCCTTCGCCAAGCCCTACCCGGGCCCCGAAGACGCCGGCCGCATGCCCCCCGTCCTGGTCTACTCCCTGGTGACCGCCGTGCCCACCGTCACGGTAAGAGACTGGCACGGAAAGGGGGGTGTGTGGAGCCGTCGAGGGGGGGGAGGCGTTCCCCGTCCCAACAGGAGCCAGACCTTAGCGGGCAGTGTCCGTCTGATGCCCCCCCCCAGGAGGTCACGGGGGGCAGCAGGGTGGGGGGCTGAGAAGGGTATTGAGGGGGCTGGTGGGTCTAGGGGTTGGGGGGGGGATCATTTATTGTGAGTCCCCCGTGCTCCCCGAACCATACATTAATTTTCTTTCTAACACACATCACACACATGCTCCTTAATACTCTCTCTCTCTCTCACACACACACACACACACACCAGTTCCACACGCCCTGCCTTCACCCCCCCCCCAAACACACTTCTCTCGCATACAAACAACCTAGCACCCTCTAACACAGACACACTATATGCAGTGCTACACACTGTGCCTTCACACACACACACCCCCACACACACTGTAGCTCTAACACACGCTCTCTCACACCCACACCAGAACGGCCTCTAACACTCCCCCCTACGCTCCTGTTCTGTCACACTCACATGCAAACACACACACACGCCAGAACTTGGGTCTCTTAACACTTTCTCTGTCTTCCTCACACCCTAGCACACACAGTCTCTCTTTTCCACACACACTATCACTCTCCCCCATACACACTTTTTCTTTTTTACACAATCCTCTCTCTTGTACACACACACTGCATACAGTCTTCACACTTTGTCTCGCACACAGACACACACACACACTAACTCTCCCCCACACACATTTACTGCCTTTTTCACTTTCACTTACACACCCACACCCACACCATCTCTCTTTTTCACACACACTATCGTAACGCTCCTCTACGAACACACACACTTTCTCTCTTTTTTACACACCCACCCACCCCAGACTCACACCTTGGACATTGCCGTGTGTGTGTGTGTGTGTGTGTGTGTGTGTGCTGGTGAATGCATAACAAGGGTGGGGAGTGGAATTTCTTCAGACAAAGCAAATGAGGGGGAAATGTTGGAACGCATCTTATTTTTTGGGGGGGGACAGAATTGACAGGGGGGGCACTGCCTCCTTATCCCCCCAACCCCCAGATCCAGGCCTGCTCTCCACTCACGCTTTGCAGCCCCCACGCACAGCCTGCCCCCATCCCCCCCTGCTCCGACTGTCACCCCTGATCAGTGTCTTGGCGCTACTGGCCTGGGGGCAAGAGCGCGTCCCAGATCTGACCCTCCTGATCAGGGGGGGCACGTGGGGTTCTGTGCTGCTCGTCCAGCGGGGGAGGGGGGGCTGCTTCCAGAGATCCTCCCCACACTGTGCTGCCCCCCCCCCCCCCCCCGCCATTCGCAGCGGCTAGGGGAGGGGAAGGGGGGCTCCCTCCTTCCCTGCCTCTCTCCCCCCCCCAATCTTTGAGGGGAGGCAGCAGGGGCCTGGGGAGTGGGTGCCCTCTAATGGGAGAGCAGGGAACCCCTCATGGGAGCCTGATTCCCCCTGCAAAGGAACTGGCCTCCCTGGTGCTTTATGGGTAATCGCAGAGGGGTTGGAGCAGCCCTGGGGCCGCTCTTGGTAGGACCTGTTGGGGGAGGGGAAAGGAAAAGCAACTACTGACCCCCCCGCTCAATGCAGGGAATTAGCTTCCAGGGTTCAGCAGACTCAGTCCCAGGGAGGGAAAGGGCCCAGCGGGGCAGGACTCTGCTTGACCCCCCCACCTCCCTTTCTTGCCCCTAGATCCTGCTCGGAGAGCTGGCTGCATTCTTCTTCCAGACGCAGGGACAGGAGGAGAAAACCATCATCTCGGGCGAATGCTGCTACTTCAACCCCCTGCTGCGCCGCATTGTCCGCTTTCTGGGTGAGGGGGCCTGGCCCCCCAGCTCTGCCGCTGCCCCTCAATTCCACCCACAGCCCCTGCTCCCCCCAGCTCTGCCTCTTCCCCTCAACCCCCACCTGCAGCCCCTGCTCCCCCAGCCCTGGGCTCCCCCCAGCTCTGCCGCT
>QEPC01015700.1:0-24850 GCA_003113815.1 Sphenodon punctatus
TTAAAAGGTTCTTTCAAATTGAAAATATGTGGGAGAAAATTTGTATTTTTATTTTTATTGCCTTTATAAGGAAAAGAGATGAGATAAAATTTAATGGACTTTTGAAGTCTAAATGCATGTATATATGCCATTTCTTTCCGAGTTGGAATTTTTGTTAAATTTTTAAAAAGTATATGGCTATGGCAGAAACTGATGCCAGGAATAAAGGATTGATTGACTGACTGATTGCCAATAACCCCACATTGCCATGTTGATGTCATTTGTCAACATTAGTACAGCAGTAACTAGCCATTAGATGAGTGCCAGGTTTTACCCTTATTAGGTCTGAACATTTGCAAGGTGCCAAGCACATCCTTGGAAATGTTCAACACTCTCAACTGCCATTGAAACCAGAGGCAACTGAGGGACCTTAGCAGTCCACATGATCAGCCTTATGGAAGTGTGTGACTTTCCTTTCTGCTAAAACACCCATCACTTCTGCCCAGGTGACCTCTCCAGTTATCATCCAACTGGTGGGATATGGCTCTTCTGGTTAAAGACTCAGTTACATACACCACTTTTTGTTTGTGAGCTCTTCTGAGAAGAGCCCAGCTCAACAAAGCCCTTAAGCACATGGCTTCAATGGGTGGAAGATGCTAATTTCAGTGGGCCTTAAGAACCTTCCCACCATCGTTTCCTCTAACAGGCTGATAATGGGGTTTTACTCTGGGATTTGGAGAGAGGACAAATGCTGGGCTGGCAAATATATTTTCTCATTCACTGCATCTGCTCTGTAGACCCGTGATGGTCAAAGAGTTCTCAGCTCCAAGAGGCACAGACCAAAATCATCATCTGGCCAAGAGCCAGAAGACACACACAGAGTCCACCCTCTCCTGCTTCATGATTGACTGCAAAGCCAGTGCTCTGCAATCTGGCCTTCCGAGATTCTGAGGAACATCTTATCTGTGATTCAACTGCTGAGACTCAAGTGCAATGAAAAATTCCCCACAGAATCATTAAGGCAGCGCATGACTCAGGGCTAATGCTGGCCAAGAGCCATGCTTGAACTGCCCAAGAGCCACATATGGCTCCCTAGCCAAAGTTTGGCCACCCCAAACTTTGCATTATATCCACTGCTATTGTTACTTATCATTTGTATATGCTTTCAGTGTTCAAAGTGCTTTTCAATTCTTATCTAGCTGACCCTCACAACAACCCTGTGAGGTATTATTATTCCCATTTTGCAGATATGGAACTGAGGCTGAGAGATAGTGACTTGCCCAGGACCTCCCATTGAGTTCATGACTAAATGAGGATGTGAACCTTAATCTCCCAGGTCCAAGTCCAACACCTTATTCACTAGACTATACTGGTATTAGCAAGAGATTTTCTTGTAGAAGCTATTCAGCCTCTTGCTTTCTGTAAACTAATTGCTAGGAAAGCTGGTGTATTTATCCTTGACTCTCTGGGACCTTTAGAAATGATTTCTCTGATTTTTTACTTTCAGAGGTCAAAGAGTCATGGATAATTTTAACAGACACTGAGGCAGGTAAAGATTTTTAGCAGCTTGCAGGAGTGCCAGTTTGAGCCAATTCTGACTCCGGCTTCCAATGGTTGTCCTTTGCGCTCTGCTTGGGGATTTCAGATCAGGCACATTGTTAATACCTTTGCAAATACTGAGCCCAAATCCTGGAAACCTAAGGCAACCCTTGTTTACATGAGCATCCTATTGACTTCCACAGAGGGCACTACTGTCTGAATAAGGATTTGTCAGATTGGATCCGTTGGGGGCAAGTACCCCAAGCTCTCCAATAGGGTAGCATATGAGTTGGGGGATTGTTAGGGTGGAGGAAAGTTTGTTGCTAGCTAACTCCCAGGCATGTGTGCAAGTTGCTCAGGGGGACCCCAGAGACCTTTCTCTGTGTAGACAGCTATGTTTTCTCTTGTGCTCCCTTTGGACTCCACACACAAAAGACCCAGTTAAAAGAGTGGAAGATTTACTGTGCTGCTGTGGGACTTGCTGGGGTTTTATAAACGTCCTTTGCTGCTTTTCCCATTCACTGGTTTAGTGACTGATTATTCCAAGTTAACTGAGTAATTAATTATTTCCCAGGAAAATCCCCCTTAGGTCTCTCCAGTTCAGTGTGTGTTTGTACGCATTGGGGGGATGGAGGAAGGAAGAAATTAGAGAAGGCAGGGGATAGTGTAAACTGACAACCATCCCTTCTGAGCCAGAGCCCTTGGAAGGGGAGCCCTCCCTTTCCCTCCTCACTGGTTGCACTGGGAAGGGAAGGTGCGCTTCCCTTCTGATGAGTAGAGTGCCCATCAGTTTCAACTTCTGCCCCAGTCTGTTTCAGGGCTGCTACTGTTTGGAGGGGAGAAACTGCCAAACTCCTCACAAACCCTTCCTTAGAGATGTCCCAACAGTTTCACCAGTTGCTGCTGAACTGTATTTTCGAGCCAGCAGCAGCTAGGGTTAAATCATGCCACAAGCAAAGATGAAAGTGCACTTAATGGAAGAGATGCCATTAGGTGACACCGGCGTGAGCTCGGAATAACTAACGGCCAGTTACAGTTCTCCTTCGGCTGTTCCCCTTCACAGTGAGGGATACTATCAGAATCCATAAGGATCTGAATGGAAGCGATTGCTTATTGATCATTACTTGTCTGGCCCGTGTCAATCCCAAGAGAAGGCTTGGGATTCCATTCTTGCGCTCCCCTCACAAAGCAGAAAGAGGGACTTTGGATCGAAGCAAACAAACCGCCAAGCTAGCTCTTCCCATCTCTCTTGTCCAGTCTCATCTCCAGGGGAAGGAGCCGTAGGGCAGGCTTCTCCGGCTCAGGGATTCCTTTGGGAAATCCTGGCTCGACGGGCCACTGCTCGGAAATGTTCCCATTTAGCCCAACTCTGCCGCCATTTGCATAGGTGGTGGTGGTGGGACCCTAGGATGGCTTTGTCTTGATCATCTCATTTTAGTTCTAACCTGGCGTCACTCATTTCATTGGGAAACTATCCCTGTCTCTTGTCCCGAACCCATCTCGAGAGAGTCCCAAACAGGGGAGAGCAACCAAAACCAACGTTAAAGATATGGTTCCTCCCCACTGTGTTAGCATGATTTTCTCAATGATGACTCCCCAGCCCTTAGATCTTGAGCACCTGGCACATGGCTCTTGATTCCATTGCAAAGAGAAACTCCTTTGGGCTGAAGCATTTTAAATCCAGTTCTCCCTGGGGCAACCCAAGGTCTGTGGCTCCCTCTCCACTTCACTGAGCACCGACTCAGAGCCACGGGTCTACCCGGAGGAGGGAGAGGCTGTAGTCGCATAGGATACTCCTTTTCACCACCGCTCAGCTTGCACTGAAGATAAGAGAGAGAAAATAGGCACGCGGCTGCCTCTGGAACTAGCTCTGACAGACAAAGGTCTCTGCCAGGGTTTCCTGGGTCTGAATAATCCGTAATCCCCTGAATCCCGCTTAGACCCGGCCGCAGTTGTATTGCCCCCCTTCCCAGTGATCCCCAAGGCAAGGGGCGTGTGTGCCTCAGCCTTCCCAAACGTGTCCCCCTGCTGGGTCCGCTCTGTGCGCGCGGCCTGCATGTTCCCAGAAGGGCAAGCCAGCCAGCCAGAGCCTCGTGGCACGGCCCCATCTCGGCTTGGCTCTGTTTGTTTTTTCCTAGGGGGGGAAATATTGTTTGAATTAGCTGCGCCTCACAAAGGGGGCATATGTGCACCTTGAGCCTGGCATATGTGTCCCTTGTGTCCCTAGCGCCCGTTTGTGTGTGTGTGGGGGGGAACAAACGTGCATCTGTTGAACTTGACAATAAAGTCACAAAATAGAGTCGTTGTCAGCAAGATTAGTGGGAGCTGTCGAGAGAGAGGGCGCAGGGATGTGTGCCACAGGTATTCTATTCTGGGTAGGTATGTCAGCAGGAGCAGCTGCTCTCTCGGGCCCTCTGAAGAGTATGCACATATTCGCTAAACATATGTCACCACAAATCACGGTATCTTTTTAATAGTCTCCCACATCCTGGCTGGGGGAGCCAAGGGGAAGCGGGAGGCTGAGAAGCCTCAGCTCCTACAACAGGTGTTGCGATGCACACTGCACCTTTCACGTGATTCAGGGCAGCCCGGCTTCTTAGCTGCTCCTGAAACGAGCTCAAGAGTTTGTTTGTTATTTGCTGAATGGGGGACCCGTGCATGTGTAAATAAAGGCTTTGGACACTTTGGAGAGCCCCAACACTTGTCTCTTTTTTGTGTGCTTCCCTTCCCGGAGTGCTCTCTGCGTGCCTTGGGCTCTCTTCTAAGGTGGCATATGGTGGCCCTCTCACCTATCCAAAAAGGCTCGCAGAGCCAATGGCGCTTTCAGCTTGGAGAGGCAGGGTTTTATTATTATTATTTTGTTTTATTAAACTGTATTTACACTTGGGGTTTGTGTGGGAGACAAAACCAGGCCAAGTGTTATCTCAACTCCCCTCCTCAAATTAAACAGCACCAGTTGGTCGGAGCAGCCTGCAGGCAAGCCCCAGGTTGCAAAACATCCCCAACGCCTGGCAGATGAAAGGTGGGATGTAGCTCAACTGGTTACCATATGTTTTCAATAAAATAAGACAAATAGGGCAGGGAGATAGGGATTGCTGTAAACCTGTTATAAAGCAGCATAAAATAGTCCAATGTAAATGCCAGAAGGGCCCCTCCTGGAAGGGCCATTTAATGCCAGCTCTGTATTGAAACTGCCCAGACAGGTGTGAGTAGGAACCTAATGCAATCCCCCCCCCAAGATTTTTATCACGTTTGTGGTAATATTGTGCTTGTTATGCTAACTATGAGTAAACAGAACCAACCAGTCATTGTGGCAATAGGAGGGAGTTATCAGAAAGTGGCAGTGTGAAGGTGATTTAACAATAAAGTTGCCTTGTTTCCGAGCAGGTGATGGCTGCCCCCAGCCTCATGATTAATGTTTCCAAAGCACTCCACTTTACAATCTCTTGTAATTATTTATTAAATGAAATCTATTTATTATTATTTTAGCAAACAGTGGTACCAGGTGGGGCTTTCTTTTCCTCTTCAGCTTTTGTTTGAAGGACGTTTGAAGTGGGCAGTCTAAGGGTTGGAAACTCGCTCACCAGATTTTTGTCATCCATTTGTACGAGCACAAAAATCTGCCAGGGCCTTGCTATTCATTTCCCCCTTGTTGCGAGTCTAAAGGGGCACAAAATTCGAAAGGGGAGAAAAATCCCCCCTCCTTTTCCTCCCCCTTCAGTCCTCCCTAGAAAATGAACGAAGAAGTCTTTCAGCCCCCAAGCTGCCTCCCTTTTAAAAGCATTTGCAGGCAGTCGCCAGATGCACTGCCTTTGGGAGCCTCCGGTTTAGCGCTTCTGGAGACTGCAGTGCGCAAAGGGGCACCATGGGCCGGGGGAGGGGTGGGGAGCCCAAAGTTACCTGCTGAACAAGCCAGACTACAAAAGGCCAGAGGACACAACCTCATGCCTCCAGAAGGAGCTGATTCAGCACCACCATTTCCCACATAGGTATCTTTTACAGCTCCCAGCTCGGATCCCCACGGCCAGATTCAACTGCAAGCAGCAGTGGCTTTGGTGAAGGAAAGTGGACTTTGAAAGGCACCCGAATTTAATCCTTTGTGCTTGGCAAGGAATCTTGACCCATCTTTTTTCTAGACGAGGAGGCTTCTGGACATGGCTAAGAGTCCCAGCCTTCCAATCTGACCTCTTAGGAAACGAAAAGTGCTTTAGCTAGAGCCACTCCGCTCTGCTCAGAATTGCAATTGCGCAAAATCCCGGGTCTCTTTTTACGCACCGAGGTGTCTCTTTCTGATCCCTTGCACCGGGCGAGTATGTCAAAGAAAAAGAAGGTTTGGTTTTCAGGGTTCCTGGCAGTGACTTTCCACGGGCATCCCGGGGCCCCGCAAAGCTCCAGGTTCCCACCTGCTTGCTCTGGGGAAAGCCTGAACTGGAAAGGGAGCTGTGCTCCCAAGAACTCGCAGGGAGCAGCCTTCCCAATCCCAGCAAAGCTCCTTTCTCCTGGACTCACACAAGCTCTCCTTTCTCACTAAGGCCTAATACCCTTCCATTCGGTTCAGAAGAATCCTTATGACAATGCCTCAAACTTCTGGTAGTGGGGAGTGAATTTGTCCCCATCCATAGGCAGGTGCAGCAGCCTCGCCCATGGCAGACAAAATCGCCCTTTCCCACTGCCGAGCTAGGCGACCGGTTCCATTGTTCTCCATCTCCACTGGGTCTATCCTGGCTTCTAAAAGTTTGATCTCCTTCTCCCTTCCAGGCCGATCTCGGGGCTCTAGGCAGAGCTTTTGTGCTGTTCAGTTCTGGGAAGGTTTAAGCACCCGCTGGCTGGTGGGGCCCTTCCATCCAGTGTCTCAAAAAGTGAGACACTTTCTTCCCAGTGAATCCAGAGCTTGCTCCCTCTTGCCTTGCTTACTTGAGATCACTGAAAACCTAGGAGGCAGTGGCACCCCTTCGGCAGCAGTTGTGCAACTTTAGAGAAGATGGGGCCAAGAGCCACCAGAGAAGGAGAAAGCTGTCCCCTCTCCAAGAGCTAGCAGGAGTGTGAGGCGTAGCTGGTGGCTGGCTAATACGCCCCGAGAGCACTGCACTGCCAAGGGCCGAGGGAAGAGCTTGGGTCTATGGAGAAAGCTTTGTGGATGGGACTGAGTGAGCCCTCTCCATCTCGCTCTCCTCTTGGGCACTAAGGAGACATCTTCGCTCCGAAGTGGTGGGGAGTGAGGGCTTTAAGCCACAGGTGGGTGCATTTCTCCTTTGGGGAAAGTGAGAAACGGCCAGAGAAGATACGAGGAGGAAGTGCTTCTGGGGCGCGCAGGCCCGAGGTTCTCCTTGGTGGTGGGGCTAGGAGCCGGAGCTGTGCCTCTGGGCAGGTGGGGCTCAGCCTTTTCCCAAACAAAAGCTACAATGATCACCCCAACCGATCCACATCTGGGCTTGGGGTGGAAACACCCAGCCCCCGGCAAGCAGGGGCAAGAGTTGGCAAAGAGGCACAAAGCCCCCACTAGCGCGCTGGGGGCGGTGGCCAAGTGCCCAGGGACTGGAGCTCTGCAAACGTGCAGGGGAAAATCCAAGCCAGCAGAGGAAACTGTTGTTGCTCCCAGTTAGCCTCCTTCCATCCACCCGGCTGGAGGCATTGCACAGCAAGGACCTTCGGACCCGGGGGATCCAGGTGAGGGTTGGACATCTCTTGCATGGGAAATTTGCCCGAGAAGGAGGTCTCTTTCTGTCAGGGGTGCACCCTTAGCTGGGGCAATTTCTTCAGCAGGAAGCCTGTGTGGGAAGGCGCCCTGGGAAACCCAGAGGTACCGCACAGAAAAGGAGCACGGAGGAGAGGTGTCTCTGGAGAGGAACAGACCTCAGTGGGCTCCTAAGGACTGCTTATGTGAGGAAAGGTGACCTACCTGGGCCACTCACCTCCCTTCAAGCCCCCTAATGGTGCTTTCTGCTTTGGCTATTGGGGCCTTGCTAGCAGTTACACCAGACTCGGTACTTCTCCCAGGAATGGAACTGTCCTGGTTAAAATCCTAAATGAAGGGGCCTCCCTCTGGTTCACCTGCAAGCTGCTCCTTCGCACTATCCCCATGGATATTTGTTGACGTTCCTATAGCTGAGACCTCCTTCCTCCTGGCCCCGTCTGGAAATAGTTTCTCCAGGATTGTCTCTAGAGATTCAGACATGTGAGGTGACACTCCTTCCCCGTGGGATCTCAGCGCACAGAGTGACCAATGGACTAGTAGTCCTACAGCTGAGCTCTGCCCGCCCCCCCTTCCCGCCATCCCTCATGAACTGCTGGGAAGCGTTGCTGTGAGTTGTTTAACTGCCCAGCAAATCGTATCTCCCTAGAGACGGTTACATTGCAGTGGTGGGAGAAGCATCCCCGTTGTCAGCCTGGTTCCTAACATGTTTGGCCCCATAAGATCGAAAAGAATCAAGGTGGTAGGTGGTGATCAGCGTTACAGGGCGATTGCTGCAACTTCCTGTCAAGCAAGATGTCAAGTTATTTTCTCTAAAGCTGGGTGGACAGAGCCATTATGGGGACTTCCGGAATACTGGTCTTAAATGTCTCTTGCTTTAAAAATAAATAAATAAATAAATAAATATAGAGACCCACAAACAACTTACCCCGGAATAGTTCCATCAATGCCCTCTGGGACTATTTCAGAGTAAGTGGTAACCGTTTGTGGATCGAGACCATAGCCTAGTGCTCTCTAGTCATGCTAAAATAATAGTTTTTAAAATAAGCGAAAGTACCTAGCTGAGATTCAAAGCCGCTAAAGGTTTGAGGGGCTTCAGCGTGGAACCGATAGCTTTAACACCTCTCCCCCAAATCCTCAGCATTTTAACCATTGTGGGAGCTCCGAGGAAAAAGCAAAGGCACCGCGGTGACCTCTTTACGCTTATTTACTTTTCAGCAGCGACTGACTAGAGAGCAAGGCTTGTTGTGTCTCCCCTGGCTTGTGGCTCTGCTTAAGGTTAAAGCACTACATTAAAACACACGCCCAGGTGTCCAACCCTGAAAGGCTTTATCCAAACAAGGACTATTTCCCTTGTGGCTGCCAGACCTGAAAGAAACGCTTATAGGAATCAAATGTTATTAGAAAGCTTGTCCCGTGCTTGAGTAGCCTGGGTAAATCACCCCCCCCCCCCAAGTTCTCCTCGGTGTTCTCGGGAGAGACTGCACTGCAAGCTGTTTAGGGGTTCCCCTTGGCCGGGGGGCCTGGGCAGCTGACTGAGCCGGGCTGGAAGGAATAAACAAGGTGGGGTAATTCAGGCCCCTAATTAAGAGGTAGGGCGGCGTGGGAACTATCCCCTATAACCCCCCGCCCCCCCTGTAGAAATAAGAGATGTTCCAAGTTTTCCTCTTCAGTTTCTTTGTCTGAACCTTTTCCCTTGTCGTGTTACCCCCCCCCCCCTCCACCCCATGTCCTAGCTTCGGCCCTGGGCCAATTAATTCTAGTGGGTCATCATCTCTGTGAGCTGGGACATGTGCGTGCAGCACTTATGCCAGTTACTCAGTGAGGGGAAGCTCTGACCGACTCCTGCGTGTCCTGCCTCGGCAGTTCCCCAAGGGCATGCTCTCGGCTGACCCGTGAGCTGCTGTCTTGCGATCATGGGGCTCTCTCTGCTGCTTCCTCCCCCAGTCCCCTCCCGCAGGGCTTTGTTGGGTTTCCAGCTGTGCTCGGAGCGGCCGGGGGCTCGCGTGGCTCAGCCCCGGAGCTACTGTTCTGATTGGCCATTTGCAGGCAGTAATGAGGCAGGCACACTCCGAGCCTGGCTGATAAGATAAAGCGTGCCAAGGGGGCACACTTTGTATTGATCAGGAAATCCCCATTGTCTCGGGACGGTATATATAGGGGCTCAAAGGCAGTCGTGTGCCTGACACGCAGCACTGAGTTCAGGGAAGACTCCTGGCCAGCTCCAAGGGGAGAGAAGCGCAGGGGAGCGATCTGGCTTGGCTCTTAGGACAGTGCCTCTCTCTCGGCGTCAGCCTTTGCCTCAGGAGTTCCAGGTAAGTTTCCCCTTCGCCATGTCTCCCTTGAGAGCTAGAGCTGGGCTTTCAGACTTTGTCTGGCATCTTGGAAGCCCCCAATGTCCCCCAGCCTGTGCCTGCAGCCCCTGTGGAGCTGGTGTCTGGCTCCCTGCTTTGAGCTAGGCGCGTGCCCTTCATAATATCTGCTTTCCACACAGGATGTCTCCCAAGACCAACTGCTCTCCTCCTGCCCAGGTGAACAGCGAGGGCGAGCAGTACTACGGGGCGTCGGAGGACGAAGCCTCTTCTTCCTCCCTTGGCAACAGCAGTCTACCCTCCTCTCCCAACTCTTCTCTGACTCTGCTGGAGGCAGGAGAAGGGCCTGGGCGCTCTCCCTATCCGGAGCCGAGGGAGACGCCCCAGAAGAAACCCAAAGCCCGGAGGGGACGCACCAGAGCCAAAAACGAGGGGGTGCTGACTAAGCAGAAGAAGAGCCGACGGATGAAAGCCAACGACCGGGAGCGGAACCGCATGCACAACCTCAACTCCGCCTTGGACGCACTGCGCAGCGTCCTCCCCACCTTCCCCGACGACGCTAAGCTGACCAAGATCGAGACGCTGAGGTTCGCCCACAACTACATCTGGGCGCTGACCGAGACCTGTCTCTTATACACATCTAGATGTGTATAAGAGACAGCTTCAAGAGGGGTGCCCTCCAATGACCACAGGGGCCGATCCAGAACTCTGTGTGTGCGCGCGCGCGAGAGAGAGTAGAGTCGTGAGTGCAGCGAGCTTGCTGGCTCGGCAGTGTGTGCGGTGCAGCAATGGTGCGCACTGGCTNACGCACCAGAGCCAAAAACGAGGGGGTGCTGACTAAGCAGAAGAAGAGCCGACGGATGAAAGCCAACGACCGGGAGCGGAACCGCATGCACAACCTGAATGCGGCGCTGGACGCGCTGCGCGAAGTGCTGCCCACCTTCCCCGAGGACGCCAAGCTCACCAAGATCGAGACGCTGCGCTTCGCCCACAACTACATCTGGGCGCTGACCGAGACCCTGCGGATGGCGGACCAGAGCCTGCTGGCCATGGGGCCTGCGGATCCCAGCCGGGAGCCTTTCCAGCACCAGCAACCCCTAAGCAGCTCTTGCCTGCTGGAGCTGACCAGCCCCGACAGCACCTCCCCCTGCGAGTGGGACTCTTTGTACTCGCCAGTCTCACAGGCCGGCAGCCTGAGCCCCGCAGATTCCCCGGAGGAAGTGCACCCCTTCCAGGTGCCCCCTTGTTTAAGGCATAGTCCCCGTGCCTTCCCGGAGTTTGTCTGAGGCCCAGACACGACAATGGGCACTTTCCCTGCTGCCTTGCTCTTGACTGGTTTCTGGTTTGCAATTGCAAATGCAAAAACGCAGTGTCCACATGGTGAAACCATGGCGCGCTTTGGACACGCGGTGCCTTTCGCCCCAGGAGAGGAGAAGCCACCTGGTTCAGTCCGCTTCTGCCTTAATAGACTGGGACCCAGCCCTGCTCTCCGCACTTTCCGGGGCTCTGCTAGGCACTTAGGCTGCGTTAGGCGTTGGGGCCGCGATCCACGAACCACTTACTATGGAGTAACCCCGGCTTCAATGGGGTTACTCCGAAGTAAGTGATTTGTGAATCGCGGTCCTGACTTTGCGCTTTGTAATCAGGAAACTTCTTCCTGTGTGTGTGTGTGTGAGAGAGTGTGTGTGTGTGTGAGTGAGTGAGTGATCCCGTGCCTCCTGCCTTGGTAAGTTTCAGACCGAGCGCTCGGTCCCCCCCCCCCCCCCCCCCCCCCCCCTCTGGCAGCACGTTTGTAATCAACGAAATCTGCGTCCTTGGACCTGGTAAATTATATTAATTTGTCTCTATTTTGTATTTATTGATGATATTTCATAACGAATGTATATTTTGTACAAGAGATTATTTTTGGCACCAGTTGCAATGATTGTACTGAGGAGACTGGTGGGGTAATTAAAATATAAAAGAAGGGAAAGCAATGCAGCCTGTTGTCTCCAGCTCTTCTCCCACAAGGGGTTTCAGGAGGACGGGCACTGGGGCTGCTCGCCATAGAACACTGAACATGCACCAAGCCAGGGTACCCTTGGCTCTAGAGTTGTGTATTGCCATCTGTGAACCTGTACCCAAATCCCATTGACCTCAGTAAGGGGAGCGAATGGTCCATATACAAAGCTCTCAGCCTGACAGCCTACTCCGAGGTTACTTATTTGTGCCTGGGGTATTGCAGAGAATCTGACGAGGGTTGATATCGCAGAGGATCTAATCAGCTGAGACCACAGGAAACACAAGTTTCAGTCCAAACCTACCTCAGGTCTTACTCTGACTGTACCTAGTTGTAGCCTGCCTGCCTCCTCTTGGGTTGAAGGACAATTCAGGCACTTCTTTCAAGTGTATTTGTTCTAATAATGTGTGTGAGTGCAGTAGTACAGCTGGTGCGAGAGCTCCTTCTTCCAGCCTGACTCAACCATTCTTCTGTGGACAGTTTTCAGAATAGGAAGGGCAATCTTATACACAGGGAGAAAGGGAGGGAGAGATAGTGATACTACAACTCAATAAACGTCTCACTCTCAATACTACAACTCAATAAACTTCTCACTCTCACTTAAGCTACCACTAGTATCTTATCTAGTCTTACTCTCTCTGTCTCTCTCCCTCCAAGGAAAGTTATGGTGTCTTCAGGCCTGGAAGTGTTTTTGTTTTTTAAAAATAGTTGATTAATATCTTCCAAGAATAGTTTATTAATAAACAACAACAATAATTAATAACAGAAACAGCATCCTGGCACTGAACAGTAATGAACTTGAAACAGGTCCCGCCAGATCCCTGCCCCATGGGTTTACATTCTGGGATGGACATGGGAGAGGGGACAAAATATATAGGGAGAGACAGGAGTAGATCCAAGTAGTTGAGAAGCTGAGGGTGTACATGCTTCGCTTAGCTACAGCCGGCTACAGAAGAGAAGATAATCTTCTGTGCAGGGGATTGGACTGGTCTATCTAGCTTTTCATATCTTTCCCCCATATACATAGAGTGTATTCACCAAATCATTCTTTTTAAATTTCTCACCAGTATTCTACTGCACGTCACCTCTGAAGTTTCCAAGCTGATTTCAGAGGTGATATATGGCACTAATCAAAACCCGGATGGCGGGGAAATGGCAAACAAACCAATGAAGGAAGGTGTTGTTTAATTCTTGGCGATTTAATCTAGTTACATGAGATTAATGAGTCATTGGCGGCGTTATGCAGAACTCTGTTGCTTGCAAGAAGAGCAAAGTGCGCACCTGGAAACTACAGGGTTGAAGGTGTTATGGTTACAGTGCTCACAGCAGCAGCAGCAGCAGCAGCAGGGATGATTAGGTTATTGATATATTTGCTCTCCGTTAAAAAGTTGCATTAGGTTTTCTGGTGTAACTGTCCCAGCATCGAAGCCCTCCCTACCTTCATGAATTCGGGAAGAGCTTGTTAGTGTTAGAGCAAACAATAAGCATGGTCCCATGGCACATTCTTGACCTACAAAATAACCATTTCTGTTCTATTGAAACAGTGTCTAATTTAATCAGAATATTTGTTTCCTAGTTAATATTTGTTTTCCTACTTTTTCTAGGCTCACAGGCTCTGTGTGAGGGTGAACACAACTCTGGCATGTATGACAACAGTTAATGTATATAAAGTGTTTTACCCTCAAAAGAGCCCAAAGCTAGTTAACTTAGTTCGACATTCGAGCCTGCTTGCCTTTTTTGAAGTAGCATTAATGCTGTCGGGACAATGGGACTGTTATGCCTGAGAAAGATGAGCAGAGTTGCACTTTGGGAATAGCTGCCCTCTGACATGAAATGCAGTCAGCTCTGGGGAGGAGTTTAGCAGTCCCTGATTAGGAGTCACACAGCAAGGCACCTTTCTTCTTGGGCCTACAGGGTCCACAAAGCATGCAATACGAAACTGGGAAACTGCACGAGCAATGGCGTAGCCATTCAATGTGGGTTGTGTAGTACCTTCTCCCTAGACAAAACAAAAATAGTCTTTGGAAACCCTCGCTGGCTTTTCCCCTGTCCAGTGTTAGGGGCTCCGTACAGCCTGCTTCCTTTACACATTGATTCCAATAGGAAGCTTGTATCAGGCGAATATGCCCCCCCTCCCCCGCATTGCAATTCTAAATGCAGCTGCAGCTCTGCCTGTTGCCACTTTCTTGTTCTGAGCGGTTGTCTTTCCAGTGTTACATTTTTCCGTTTCGCAGGGATGTTACCACTGGGTCAGCTCAGCAGTTCTGGAAATGTTCTGTCGCCAAATCTCTCCTGGTAAAAATGCAAGTAACTTTCTCCCTCTCCACGTTAGTCCCGGGCAATCGGGGTCTGGGCCAAAACACCGTAGATGTGTTAAGAAGGTGCTACTGAATCTGGATCAGGCCCTTGCCCCCAGGAGCTCGTGTGGTTCAAAGCTACACTGGGTAGGCTGCGGCAGCAGGGCAATGTAGCACTCCCTAGTGTGAATGCAAGGAGATAGGGTGGCAGCTCTGGGACGGTGTGTCTGAACTTTGTTTCTTTACATTCAGTGGTGCAGGATACCAATATCTGAAACTGAGTGAGGCAAAGGACGATTTTGCAAGCCCCAGACTCCAGACAGCCTCCTTTTATTTTCCACCAAACCCCCCCCCCTTTTCTTTAGAAGTCTCCTAGTTTTGTCCAGTGACTTGAAAAATAAATAAATCGATTTTCGGATCTCAGTGTAAAGCTTTCTCCTTCTCTAACCCCAGGAGCTTTGTCTGGGCTGAAAAAATGCTCAAGGTAAAACCCCCATGAATCTTGCATTTTCTCCCCCCTCTCCCAGCGACTCAATTTGTAGCTGGTAGATTTATGGCGGCTCCTTTTCTCTGCAGCCCTTAGAAAGCATTCTCCCACTGCCCCCATTGCTATGTGGCCCCGAGACAAAAAGATGCTTCTGGGGCAAAAGGCCATTGTGATGCTAATTGTTGTCAACTGAGCCCATTTGCCAGCAGTAAAGAGACTCTATTGAGGCAATTTGTAGAACAAAAGAAATTTGGTTATTGGAAACAAAAGTGCAAGCACAGCCCCCACAATAAAGGCAACAGTGAAAAATAACAGCCCCGGCTGGGAGCCTCAGAGCCGCTTGGCAGCACTGCAGATATTGTCATGGACCCGAGTCCCACCAGAGCCCGGCAGCCCCGCCCCCTCCAGGGGTCAGTCTAAATGAGGTGCCCTGTTTTCTGCGGGGGTGGGCAAGACTCTATCGGCCCAATCCCCCCAGCCAGGGAAGCCCGGCCTCGAGTTATTGGGAGGGAGGTCGCCTTCCTCCCGCGCAGTCACCGCTCCCCCTGCTGCCTGCCTGTTCCCTCTCCGCTCTCTGTCCCTGGCAGGTTGCATCACCCTGTGTTGGATCAGTGCGAGTCGGCCACAGATGTGTACAGAACAAGCTCGCCATCTCCAGGGGGCGGGGTGGGGCAGATGTGACCAAACCCATCTGTCTCAAGACCTTCCCAGTGGGGTCTCTGGCCGCTTAGCCACTGATTGCAATAGGCGCAGGATAGGTGCGTGTGGCTTTAACAGCAAATATCCTAACTCTTCTTGAGATAAAAGAGATGGCAACTCTGAGCATCCTGATGACACACCAGCATACCAGGTTCAATTCTGCACCAGCACCAATGTCTTCGGGTTCCTTCTGCATGTAGGTAAAAAAGGAAAGTTGCATCTGGCATGTACCACTATTATAATTTATTATTTATATAGCCCTCGCAATGTGCCTGGTGCTGAACAGTTTTTATTAGAGAGAGGTCCTTGCCTGAGGAGCTTACAATAAGAATAGACAAGGGGGTGGAGACAAGGGGGAGGGGAACACAGGGAGAAAGGGGGATACNTACAATAAGAATAGACAAGGGGGTGGAGACAAGGGGGAGGGGAACACGGGGAGAAAGGGGGATACGTTCAAGAAGCGGAGAAGTTGCAGGTGCACATGCTGAGCTGAGCTTGGTTACAAGGAGGTCCATTAATGGCTATTAGTTAAGTCGTTTTTTTGGGTGTGTGTGTGTGTAACCGCTGATTATCAGGGAATGGATCATTCCATTATGACCTGTTGGGTAGTCCTCCAAAGCAAACCAAGCATGGCCACTGTCCAAGACAGGATTCTGGGCTTGATGGGCTATTGGTCTGACCCAGAGTGGCAGCTCTTATATTCTTATGTAAGTGAAGGGGAGATTCTTTCCTCAGGGACAGCCGGCTGGGGGGGAAAGGTTTACTCTAGACACTGCTCTAGGACTTCTGCTGGCAGGAGCTGCACCGACCGAGGTAGAGCGATGCTCGGTCCCCAGGGTTAGGGAGAGCTCAGGACAGGGAAGTCCCGCTCCCCATGCAGCCACATTTGCCACCAGCGGAGGAGTGCAGTCTCAAACTGTGGAGGGAGCCGCAGCCTGGAAGTCTTGTGGACCCCCGATTGATCCCCCCCCCCATCGCCCCCCTTTGCTCATCTCTCGACACTGCCCCAGTTTCACCAGGAATGGGCTGGTTGTGGTGGAAGGCGTGGGTTGGGCCTGCTGCCTCCCTCCGCCTCTCTGGAGCTGCAGAGCCCCAGCCAGGGGAGAACTCCTCTAGTGACCTGTTGAATGGCGCTGCGCGCTGGGCCAGCCCAGAGGCCTCAGCCCGGTTGCTTAGGGTGCTGGGTAGTAAACACTGGGTGTGTGTGTGGCGGGAATACTATGTGTGTGAATATGGAACCTACTGAGTGCGGGTCTGGGTGCGTGTGGAGATAGGGAACGTGTGTGTGTGTGTGTGCGCGCGCGCGAGAGAGAGTAGAGTCGTGAGTGCAGCGAGCTTGCTGGCTCGGCAGTGTGTGCGGTGCAGCAATGGTGCGCACTGGCTGAGTTTGCTCTCCAGCCCCTTTTCCGAGTCGCCGGTCTTTGCTCCCTTTGCGCCCTCCCCGTCAGTCCTTCAGCAAATACTGATAGAGCCCCCCCCCCCCCCCTTCCAGCGAGCACTGGGGCCACTTGGTCCGCGCAACCGTGTCTCCTTGGATTGATTGATTGGTTTCCACTTTCCTCTCCCAGTGACAGGCTGATGCACGGGGACGAGTTTCCCAGCCTCAGTCCGGGACTGCCGCTGCTGTCCTCAGGAACGTGCCTCCGATTCCCCTGGCCGGTCTGAAGGAGGACCAGACTGGCCGTGTGAAGCCCCTGTCGTGTGTGGGGCAGCCGGGATTGACGGTGCCTGTGGTGCTATACAGGGAGCTTCTCTTACTAATATTCAGTGTAGCCCCCAGGACAGAAAAGGTTCCCCACCCCTGGCCTACTGCGCTGCCAGAGCAAAGGCGCCTGGTGGGTGCAGGACACAAGTCACTGGCCATGGTGCTGAAACATGGAAGTGCCGGAGAAGTGACTGATTGGGGAGCGCTATACTGACATGGGGCTGAAAGCGTCCTGTGACTCTGCTGCCAGACTAGAGTTACCACTGATGTGCTCCTTCCTCCTTTTCAAACAGGGCCGGGACACGCACTCCAGTGACTGACGCCAGATCTGCTGCTCGCAGCTACGTTTGTCAAGCAGCACCATTTGTTCTGTCGAGGCAGCTATTCAGCTGGAGCCACCCAGAGCAATAGGGTTTTAAAAGCCACATGCCCAGAGTGTGTCACTGCAGTCTGAGCCCTCCTAGCACACAGCTTCCATGCTTCTTAGGGCAGATCTACCAATCTTTTACTGTGGAGTAACGCCTATGGCCTTCAGTTAGGCTACTCCAGTGAGGCTACTCCGGAGTAAGTGGTAGGCGAATCTTGTCACATTGTTTAGGAAACCCACATGCCTCTATCAATATGATACCAGATTAGTAAATGGGAACTAGGAATCGGGTTGCACCCATGATGCCATGGTAGAAACAGTTGTGGAGATTCATTTGGGGAGGGAAGATGAGGGAGATGGGAAACTGTCCCAAACCCTGCTGAACTAACTATCCAGTTGAGATTTCTCAGCTTCATGAATGTATCCCTGTCTACGTTCCCCTCTCCCTTGTCTCCCTTCCTTTGTC
Organism: Sphenodon punctatus; assembly: GCA_003113815.1. Classification (NCBI taxonomy): domain Eukaryota; kingdom Metazoa; phylum Chordata; class Lepidosauria; order Sphenodontia; family Sphenodontidae; genus Sphenodon; species Sphenodon punctatus. The sequence continues at coordinate 17,543 of QEPC01015700.1, forward strand.
TAATGAGATTGTAACAAGCCTCCTGTTTAGGGGCTGTTTTCTAATTAATGATTGTTCATGCCAGGTACATTGCTGGCACTATATAAAATAAATATAATAATGATAATAGTACTACTACTACTATTATTCATTATTATATTTATTTTATATAGTGCCAGCAATGTACCTGGCATGCCTTCTGGCGCCCGTCCTTTTCAATTTATATGTAAACAATGCGGTGGCTTTTATGAGGAGATACAATACACATCCCCCCAAAATTGGAGATCGGGAATTAGCATTGCTGCTCTATGCGGATGATACTGTGATAATCTCCCAGACATTAGTAGGAATGAGGCAAGCATTGGAGGCCTTTGGCGAATACTGCTGGCTGGAATTGCTGTTGATAAATTTCACCAAAACCAAGGTGTTGGTGGTGGGCCCAAGAGGGTCCCGTAAAGAACACCGGTGGGTCATTCACCAGACCCAGATTGACCAGGTTAAGGTCTTTAAATATCTAGGGGTAATAATATCTGCAAGCGGTAGTTGGAAGGCCCACTATGAGGCAGCAATGGCATAGGCAAGACAAGTGGCGGCTGCTATTATAAAATTCTATTTCGGGAAGGGGGGCCACTTAGTCTTGCCAGCTCTACAACTTTTCAGGGTCAAAGTAATTACACAACTCCTGTATGCATTTCCGGTATGGGGCCTGAAATATATTACCAAATTGGAGAGTCTGCAGAATGCATTTTTGCGGACAATCTTGGGGGCCCCTCGGGGAACACCTCAGGCAATTCTGAGGGCAGAGTCATTTGTACCACACCACCCCTGGGAGTTCATGCCACTTTGCAATGGCTGAACTATTGGCTCAAGAAGATGCTTTTTCCCTGCCCCAATAACACGCTGATTAATGAAACAATCTCTGCCGGGGTTGGAAGCTGTTGGGTTCAGGGAGTTAGGTATGAGACTGCCAGGTTGGGGTTTGCCTGCTCAGACCTGGAAAGACTGGGCTGGGGGGCATGTAAGAAACTAGTTTATAGGCGGATGTGGGATCAGGCTGCCCAAACAGAAAATGCTAAATGAGAGGCGCAGGAGGTGGGACCCCAGTTTAATGCTCACTATCCTTTCTTTAACATTCCGAGACAACCAATATTACCTTTTCAATTGGCAGGAAGTTAATAGCCGAGTAGCATTCTTCAGGATGAGGGCCAATGTATTCCCCTCAGCTATGCTAGAGGGACGGTATGCAAAGACCCCATGGGACCAGCGTATTTGTCGTATGTGTCAGCAGGGAGTGGTGGATACCCCCTTTCACATAATTGTGCATTGCCCGGCTTTTGAGGAGGGGGATTCAACCAAAGGTGCTTTGATGAAACTATAAAACCCAATTGACTCAGATTGACCTAGAGCTGTGGCCAAATTTTGTGGGCCTGCGCTCTGGATTAGAAATATGCTTGATGATTTCTAACATCTCTGGGAAGGCGTTACTAGGTTGTACAGGAAATAGAGGTGGATGATTCATTTTGGGCGGGAAAGCCCTTTTATCCCGATCTGGGGGTACTGCAAAGGTAATGTGGAGAACCTCCATTATATATATTACATTGTTTTAAAATTGGCTACATGTATATATGTTTTTGTTTCTGTTTCTTTGTAAAAGCTGAGGCTGAACAATAAAATTATGTATGTATGTACCTGGCATGAACAATACCACTACTACTACTACTACTACTACTACTAAACCCACATTACACAGCTCCCAGCTGCTGCTGGGGCTCCTTGCAGCTAAGAAGCTTGCAGGCAACGGGCAGCCTCCAATAATAGGTTTAGGTCTTCCTCTTTCCCTTCTGCCCTCCTGCTCCCCCATTGGCATCACAGGTATGGGGGAGTCATGAAACGTATCCTTTTCATTGGCATTATGGAAGGTAAAGTCTGGGAAACTCACACCCTTGTCTACAGCATGAGTGGAGAAGTGGGCTGTGGGGTGGGCTAGCTCAGCTGTAGTGCGTGTGTGTGGTTACCATTTGGAACACTACCCATTTCCTATCTCTAGTGTGAAAAGCCCAATCCCATGCTCCTTTGCAGCTGCTTAGTATTTTTTTCCCCTTCAAATCTGTCTATTAAGGTTTTTTTAATCTTATTTGATTCCGCAGTACAAATTTGCTGAATCATTCAAACTGTTTGACATTAAGTTTGTGCTTAGTGGTACCTTTAATATACAATGGCAAAGATTGAGGCAATCAAAGTACACAATTGTTAAATGATATAGCTAACCAGTTATGATTGTGGGAACATCCATTCATACAATGGGAGAAGTAAGGTGGTAAAAGATGGGGAGGACTGGAGTAGAAAAATAATAAAATGTGGGTGAGGGAGAGAAGGAAAATGCATATAAATCACAATAGCAGGTATACAATGAGAATACTGTACTCTGACATCTGGATGATTTAAAAAATGTCCCAGATATTATGGAATGTCTATCTTTCCATGAAATGCCTGTGCCTATCTCTCCATTTCGACCATCTACCAGATACATTCAGCTGCTTAATATTTTGCTATTATTATTTCTATAGAGATGTCAGTGTTTGAAGTGCATTACAATCCTTATAGTTCACCCTCGCAAGGTATTTAATTTAATTTATTTATTCCCCACCTCTCCTGCCTAGGCATCTGGAGGCAGCTTACAAAAGTTAAAATATTTTAAAATATACATAAAATACACAAAAGGGAAGCATAAAAATAAGAATAAGAAAATAAAAACCCCATCCTCCCCTCTCACCCTCACCCACCCTTCATCCACCTCCCTCACCAAAGGCCTGGCGGAATAGCCATGTAGGCCATTTTTATTCTTAAGTCTTTTTGCAGATGGGAAACTGAAGATGAGTGTGACTTGCTCAAAGTCACCCAGTGAATTGGTGGCTAAGGCTGCAATCCTGCATTCATTTAAGTCAATGACAAAAGTACTACTGTATATTTAATGGACAAGGACAGCACTCTAAGACCGGATTTGCGCCTTAGTGCTCCAGGTCTAGGTCCAAATCCAGTTACACTAGTGGCTTCTGGACTGCACATTTTGTGAAGCCTAGTTTTATATACATTTTTGGTAAAAGGTGCTGAGCATCCCTCTGTGGGCTTGTAAGCAGCACTGCAGTGAATCTGTATGCCTGCATTATTTCCTAGAGGGACATCCTCACTCACTAACTGTGTCCCTTCCTCTCTCTGCTATCTGCTCTGCCTAAGGATTATCTGCTGTCTTTTCTGGGAAGAATTCTCCACTTGGACTGCAAACTTTAAACCACTTAGTCTAAAGTAAGTAGTGCCATTGGTCCAATGGCCTTCAATGGGACTATTATGGAGTAAGCAATTTGAGAGTGCAGCCTTACTGGTTTGTTTCCAGTAGTGATTTGATCAAAATAGAACCTATCCCCAAATCCTGAATTAAAACTCTGTGTTTGTGTGAATGAGAGAAGAGGGAAAGAGCCCCAGAACAAAGCAAACCAAAGGTGCAGTGTTACAAAAGCACTGCAAGAGGATTGTTTTGCAAACCAGATTTTTAAAAAGGAGTTCACTTAAGTGGGTTTACTGCATTGCAGACTACTTTCTCTGGAGATTTAGGACACCTCTGGTCTATTTTAACCTTGGTCTGTATCTGTACTCAGGGAAGAAATTTACAACTTCTGGAGAAGTAGAGACTGCTTTAGGGTCTTGAATGCATCTTTTTTTCTTTGCCTCCACATTATGAGGTTAATCATTGCTTGAACCGGTTGCTATGGTTTTGGCAAACCCATGGAGACTTGATAATGAAGACTGAAAGACTCCTTCCCCATTTATCTTTTCTCAATGTTTAGGGCATGATGGTTTCATTTCTGTTCAGCAGGCTGTCCCAAAGCTGGAGCCCCATCATTTTAACCAATATTTCTTTAATGGCCTCTGCACTTTTTGATGTGGAATAAACAGGTGGCCATTTGAAACACACCCTTTCCAGAGACACAAAACTTGTAGAATCTCACACTCATGTAGGCAATGCTTTTCTAAATAATACAGCACATCATTTGCCATACTGAGTTGCTGATAAATCTGTGCAAATCTAAACAGCCTTTTATTGTGGCAGGCAGAAAAAACCCTTGTAAAATCCTGCAGTTTCTTGACACACTGCTATTTAATCTCATTTTTCTTAGATAAAAGGATATGGACAGTGAAAGGATCAGTTAGTGGTAGCTGAATTTCACTGGTGGAAGAATTGCTTTTTTACTGACTGTTTTGTAAAGCAGTTGGATATCCTTTGGATGAAATGTGCTAGAGAGATAGAGGGACATAGTAACTTACATGCTTTAAGCATTCCCTGTCCAACTTCCCTTTCTCATTTCCCTTTCAAAGAGTACATTCAACCTACGTTGGGTCCCAGTACTGATTTTCTGCCATAGAAATCTTGCTTTTCAAGATGAAAGAGTCATTTTTCAGACTGCATGTTATTCAGCATTACATCTGATAGTCCATATTGCTAGTTTCTGTAGCCCAGAAGAATATGGATAGGCTCATACTTGTCTCAATCAAGATGACAAAATCATTTTATAAAAAAAAATATGAACAAAGAATGAAAATATAGATTATAAATAGCATACAGGATTAGTAACCAACAGGAATTACCAGGGCCCATGGCATATGAGTTTAGGGTTGGTAAATGGAAATACTGATTCCTCCCACCCACCATCAGAAACTTTAGGACATGGATGGGGATCCTTTGGCCTGGGGGCCAAATATGATCCATGGCTAGTTTTTGTGTGGCCCTTTTCCAGTTCCTGGATCTGGACCTTATATCCAGTTCCTGAAGCCAAGCACTGAAAGACCAAGCTCAGGGTTAAGGGAGCAAAGATGAGGTCATGAACATAACCACAGGGGACAGACTCATGGTACACAGGTCCATGGGTGAAAACGTACATGAAATTACCTCCACTTTAATACCATTTAAACATTTCGTATGCATGTTGCAGGACTGTATTGGTGCCCTATGCAGCCCTGCAACATGCATGAGAAATGTTAAGGCAGTGTTAAAGCGGAGTTAGCGTCATGTCTGTTTTCACCCCATGACTTGAACCCACTTCCTCCTGAGCACACGTCAGCCTCCTATTCTATGCAGCCCTCAGAGTTTGTAGTAGTTTTTGATATGCCCCTTGGGAGGGAAAAGACTCCCCATCCTTGCTTTAGGAGGAACCTTTTCTGCTGCAGAATGTAGGCAAGTCATGCTAAATCACAAGAAACAATTTTATCTAGATCCCATATTTTCATTTCTTTTACCTATGGTCACCAGTTATCTTCAATCTTTGTTTGTTTGTTTCCTTTAAAATAAAATAATAAATAAAATAAAATAAAATAAAATAATAATAATAATAATAATAATAATAATTAATACATAAATAAATAAATAAATAAATAAATAAAAGAGTTGGAGAAATTGATGCTACATGCTTCCTGGCACATCTATTTCTGCCACTAAGAGGCACTAAAATTGCCAAAGTGGCTTCCAGCCCTTTGAATTCATATAGTTGTAGCTCAGGCATTAATTCCAGAAACAGGGTCGAAGCTAGGATGGAATGGGTCCTGGTGCAAAAGATGGAATGGACCCCTCCCCAGCAGCCGGGGATGCATCTGCACCAAAAAGCACGGGCCCCTTAGCTTCATGGACCCCAGTGCAACACAACGGTGCCACCTGTCCCTATTGTAGCTATGGTCTTGTCCAGAAATGCATGAAAATCCTATGTGTATATTCGATATGTCCTTACATCCCAATAAGCTAATTCTGTGTTTCATCTAAAAGAGATCTCCCTCTCACCACTGCAATGAAGGGTGTTCCCCCTCATTTGCACATTTCCCTTGGTCAATAGTTAGCTAGACTCTTTAATGAAGAGCACATGACTTTATGCAGAACCTGCTAATTCATACATCTGCAGTTTAAAGGGAGAAGTTTCTACCTCAACGAGGAAAAAGGTCTAAAGCTCATCACAGTAAGGACTTACCAGGTTCTTTTTTTCACATGGTCAGAATTCAAAATTCTCTCGCCCTCCCCCCCGGCTATAATGACAATCCAAAGAGTTCCTGATAGGGTTTTAAAAGATGCTTATTCATTCACTGTCCGCCAAGCATGAAAATCCAGCTCATTTGTTCCCATTCTTAGGGCAAACGACCTCACAGGGTTCAGTTCAAGCTGAAGCCTGTTGCCCAAAACTTGTCACTCACACTTTTAACTTCTTTTTGTTGGGTTCCTTTTTATTTCATTCTTCCTAGTCTCCACCTCCTCCACAACTCCACCCTCTCCTCCAGTCACAAAGAGAAGTCTGGGAAGCTCTTTAAAACTGCAGTGCCTCCTTTTAAAATCAATACAAAAAGTGATAGCTGAAAGGAAATCACAAGTATGTGTAAGACAGAAGCTTCATCCTGTCTGGCCACTGGACTCTCTATACTATAGGATTTTTAAAGGAAAATAGATGTCCTATATGCTACAGTGCACAGATATGACAAGGGACCACTAGCTCCCTGATGCTGTGAGTTGTCAACCTATTAAAAGAAAGGGGGTATTTTTCTTTCTGTGTAAAAGGAAGTGTTTAAGGAAAACTCAGAGGAAAGGGCAGAAATGAAAAACCAGTGGAAGTTTTTTAAGGGGAAAGCTGAGGGCAGAGGGGACATAAGCACAGGGAACAAAAGCATTGGTGTCTCAAATCTGCAATACCACCTGCAGATTCCATGCTGGGCAAGAACACAGCATTGGCCCCAAAGATCTTTTTCTTTCCACCTACCAGGGGAAGAGAGAGGAGAGTTTAATTTCCAGAAGCTGAGGTTCTTGGTAAAAATATGGAGAATAATGGATTCACCAAGGGCAGATCATGCCAGACTAAACTGATAGCTTTTTTTTTTTTTTAAAAGGAAACTGACTTTTTAGATAGGAGGAAATGCAATAGATTTTGTATATTTAGATTTTAGGAAAGCATTTGACACTGTGCCACATGGGAAACTACTACACTGCAATCTTTTTATAATGCTGCAATTGTTGGCGCACCCCCCCCAATGAGATGCAGAGACTGTAATGGTGTTAAAAATGGCCGCACTCTTTATTGATGACACATTCAGCCTTAATAGATGGTGGGTGAATTGCCTCGGCAATTCTGGGTCCAGCACGCTACCTAATTAACTTATCTTATTAACTGTGGCACTGTCTGGATGCACCCTCCATTAACAGTGCCTTAACCTTAAACCCCACCTCCCTCGACAGCGCTCGGGCTTGGCCGTACGGGAGGTGGGTGCCAAACAACAAACCTTTTATCTGGGTAAGGAGAGAAACAT
>QEPC01015700.1:37216-49712 GCA_003113815.1 Sphenodon punctatus
TTTCCATCCAAAACAAAACTGCAACTGTCACTAATAATAATGACAACGATAACATTTTCGTTATCGTTGTCGTTATTCTCGATTGTAATTTTCGTATTGCAATAAGCCAATAACGATAACAAAAATGACAATTGTCATTATCGTTATTGTAATAACAAAAACGACATGCACACCCCTATTGCCTCCACCACGGATCTTGCAATCTGCATGAACATGCATGGTCTGGGCTCAGAAAACTCATGTTGGGGCCCCCTGGAGCTTGCACGATCACTTTTGGTGGAAGTGAGCAGCCTCAAACTCTCTTCTGTGGAAATCATTCCCACTCCACCCATGGAGAGAGGCTGTGGTGGAGCAGGCTGCAGGGCTGGTCTTAGGGTGGGCAATGGTGGGCTGGGGCGGGGTGGTTTCGGCACCAGGTGGATGAGTGATGTGTTGTCTATGGGTGCTATTTCTGAGGCCTCTCCCAGGTAGGATGCCCTTGACTTGTCCCCGCCCCCCTTTGTCTATCTCTGGGTGGCGGTCCGGCTCCTCAATGGATATGGGTTGCCTATGAATGTAGCCTGGTGTGCGTGTGTCCACGGCACTCAGGCTCTCTGGCTGGGGAGGGTCTGTGTGAGGGGAGGTGGCAGTTGGTTGAATCACAGACTCAGCTAGTTCCCTTATCTTGTGCAACAGTGCAACACTTTTTTCTGACTTGTAAGAAGCTAGTGCTACTCCCCACCCCATTCTGTCATCCCCTGGCAGCTGTTTCTGTCTGTGCTTGTTGTTCCCACCCAGGGTATGGGGCAGGGATGATTTGGGGCAACTCAGATACAATGGCCTTTGCCACAGGAGGGATGGGGGCAGATGTACTGAGGAAGGTAGCAGACCTACACTCCTGCAAGGCTGCCTATGGGCACCTGAGCTGCTTGTTCTGGCTCCGGGGGCAGCACTGGGGCAGCGGGATGGCGTGCACACACTGCGCAGCTCAGCTTGGGTTCCCAGTCCAGCAGATTGCTGGGTTGGGACTTCTGGGGGTATGCTGTGACCAGTTTTTGTGATGAGTTTTTCCTTTGATGCTGCAGGAAGAACTTTCCCCCCCCTCTAATGTATGTTTTCCCCTTTCTTCCTGAAGCATCAAAGGTGTCTGCAACTGAAGGTGGGATTGAGGGGGAGCAGGGCATATTATTGTGCCTGGATACTAGAATTTTATGCCAGGTGCCTGACTAACAGGTCCTATACACATGCTCAGCGTCTGACTGATCATTTGTTTGAGGTCAGGAAGGAATTTTCCCCAGGTCAGATTGGCAGTTTACTGGGAGGTTGTTTGATTTTTTTCCCTTCACCTGTAGCATTGTCAAAGCTCCCTTGTTTGAATCATCTGGAGGTATTTTAAAAATTTCTCTGTTATTTCAGGCATTCGTGTGCTCTGATTATTCTCAATCTCTACTTGTGACAGATTTTTATCCTAGGCTCTGTTTTACTGTTGGTTGGCATATTTTTCTGTTGAGATAGTTTAGATGTGGTGAATCTTGCATCAGAACAGGGGGTTTGGCTAGATGAGACCTGAGGTCTCTTTCAGCCCTATCATTCTATGATTTTGCCTTCCACATGAAATCAGCATTTGTATCCTTCTCAGAGTGAAGTCTCTCTGGTGGTGTCTCATGCCTCTTTTTAGAAAATAAACAAGTTGAGTGACTGGCTCACCCAAGAATCTATAGATCTACTAGTTCAGGAGCACACGTTTGTGTTTGGTTTAGGAAACCTGACGATAGCCTAGTGTTTATTAACATCTAAGCAGGGCTTGCTTGATAAAAATGGCACTGTTAGTTTGGAGCATTTTTATTCTCCCCAATAGGTTAACCTCTGACTCCATGGCAAAACTCATCACCTCTAATCGCATTCTCTTGACTGCAGTTGTAAAGTGGGATTTTCTAAAGTGTTTGTTGTTGGCCAAATTCTGCTCTCATTGACGTCTGGTAGGAGTAGTGTTACTTTGGTTGGATTAAAGGAAGTGGGGCATCATCCTATGCTTAGTCAATAGCCAGAATTTGAGGCTCCTGCCCAGGCTACGTAGTCGTACATACCTACACTTCTGTAAAACCAGGGGACTAAAGGTATGTTGCTTATTAAACTGTTGATGCCTTTCTTGCCTTATACAATTAAATAACATCAATTAAATCTCAGGATTTATAATGAGAAATTAATGTCCATAAAGGTGGGAATACACACTCCTAGTCAAGTCTGACTCCAGCAGGACAATAGCCTAGGGTGAGGCTATTGAACAAGTGTTTGTAGATTCCTTCATTTATACTGTAAAAGTCCCCTTTCACTTCCAGATACTCACCTCATGTCTGGGCTAGATACAAATGCTGACTGACACCAAGGGTAGGGCCCTCTTAGATAAAGGTCCCCACACTGCAGAGCAGTCAGCATGATGGCTAATCCAGTCCTTAGTGTTACTGTTGACATAAATGGTGTGGAGTTAGGCTGGCCAATGCTTTGAGCTTTTGGAAATCCTGTGCTTAGATGTCTCCACTGCAGTTTCTGGAATACTTTGTGTAAAGGTCTCTGACTCAGTTGATGGGTGATCTATGGTCAACAATGAAATAATGCTACAACCTTCTAGAGGAAGGTTAATGAGAGAGTGGAGGACAATGTCTTTGTTTTGAGGTGTTTACCTCATGAGGCAGCTACCACTTGGGCAATCCTGAGAGATGATTGAACTGAGTGAAAACTGAAATAGAAAGAGAGATGCCATTTTTTGAACATGGACTTGTAGAACCTCAGACTGGAAAATGCTTATTATGACTCCAAGCAGTTTGTGTTCTTCTAATCCCCTCACTCCCTGCCCTGTCAAATCACTTGGTATTCTGCTTTTCTCTAATCTAGTGTATCACAAAGGGAGATAGGCCTAAATTAAATTATGCCTGACCATGACCAGCCCCAAACTCTAGGGACGCTTGATTCAAATCTGGCTCAGGTTTAGGTCTATACTCAGGACCATCTCTCATAGGAGGGGAAAAGATGATGGCAGACTCACTGTATGCTACTCAGTAATATTCTGAACAGACAGAAATTATATGTATGGTATGTTTTATATATGTCATGCAGGAGGTTTTGGGAGCTAGGGACCCAAGTCCCCTTTGTGCTTGTGTAGATTTCCCTCCACCACATTGTTTTATGGTCTCTCCACTGTTTTCTGAGCTTGCTCTGGTTACACTTTCTATGACTGCCTTTGGCAATCTGGTCACTGTAATTGCTCCTTGGGTAAGGAAATTCCTCCTTGCTATTCCCAATTCCACATGTTGCCCTGGTTCATTCCTATTGTATTGTGAGCCTGCCGCCACCATCTGTAAAAGAGCTTTATGAAATGCATCTTCTCTGTACCCCTCAGGATGCCATATACTTTGATCATATCCCCAATTACTGTCCTTTCTAATAAGATATAAAGGAAGCTATTTTATACTCTGCACAGAACTATAGATCCTTAATTAACCTTGTTCCCTGCTCCACTTTTAAAGTGCCAGGGATCCCAGCTGAGGGATTGACTCGTAGTAGACATATGGCAGAGAGACATCTGCACAGTCATGGACTTCCCTCTCCAGAACAAACAGGCTGGAGCTGAGGAAAAAAAAACACCAAACTCCTCCTTTACCTCCCAGGTATCAATCCATCATCCATATCTACTTCAGAAAACAAGGAGTATCAGCTCTGGCTGCTTAGCAACAGCAGGCACAGAGAGCTGGAGAGACCCTACTTCTGATCTTGCTCAAGCCTTTTGCTTGGCCAGCAAACAGCCAGTTTTAATACAGAGCCCTCATGTGCATGGGACAGGGGAAGATTAATTAAACAGGTGTTTTAAGCCCAGGGCTGGTGTCACTGATAAGGTTTCTGACTGAGATATGGATAAGTCGATACTTAGTTCCAAGCAGTTTGTTGTAGCCACCTGGATGGCATGTCTGCCCAGGAGAAACAAGCAGGGAGGGAGACAAAGCACATACACGGGGTGGTTTTAGACGGACAGGAAGTAGGCTGGAGCCCCAGCAGGCCACATGGGTGACCCAAACGAGCTGCATGCACCCACGGGTTCAGTCACATTCAGGCAGACAGCCCAGAGGATGGGGAAACTGAGCGCACAGGTGGCAAATATGCCTCCCCCTGCTCTGGGAAAGTCCCAGGTCGGGAACACATGGACAGGGTGGCAAGCCAAACCCCAGTTTGGCCCACTCCACTCAGAACCCCACACCCCACCCAGGAGCCCAGATCCAGGAACCATGGTGTTGGGACAGAGCAGCAGCCATGAATCCCGTATTGCCCACAGCCCCGGAAGCAGGCCCAGCCCCTGCTCAGCAGTACACCCCCAGGGTGGAGAGCGGGGCGAACAAACGTCAGCACCTGGCCAGCCCCAGAGACCTCATGACACCCACACAATGCTGATGGCCAGGGGCAAAAGGCAAACTTTAGGAAGTGTCTAGTATAAAAAGAGAAAGGAAGGAGGAAAAGGCATGCGGTGCAGGCAGTTCAGGTCGGGAGACGCTGTCCTTCCAGGCAGTAGATCCCAAGGCGCATGGACTGGAAGCAGCAAATAGGCCATGCAGAGCCCTGCCTGGTGCTGGGTTGGGGAAACCCCATTGCCAGAGGGGGGAATGAGCACATACCTGCCTGACAGGGGCCCTGCAAGCTCTGGGCCACTCCTCCACACCTTGATCAGGGCTTCCAGCCCCCGGGCTATGACAGCACTCCCATGGGGCTCCAAGGCATGGCAGCCCCCATGGAGATCCAGGGATCCAGCCACACACAGGTACGTGTTGCTCACCAGGTGGAGGTAGCCCCACAAGGTCCTATGCTGGGACAAGGGACAGACTCAGGCACGTGCACAGTGTCCCAACCAATATCTAGGTGCCCCATCAGTCAGCTGATGCGGCATGGCAAACCAGTGGGCAGGGGGAGGGCACAGGCCCTGTGCCGCCAATCCCAGGTCTTAAACGCCATGCAGGGGTTATATAAGAGTGGTGTGAAGCGGTCACTACCCAGCATGGAAGGCAATCAGGGAGCCATGAACGGGATGCCAAACACATGATGCTGCTGCTGGAGCTTCTCAATAACATTACTATTGAGGCCAGCCAGCTAGCCAGCCATCTGGTAGTTCAATGCTGCCTGCTGGGACTGGGGGCTGGAGTTGGAGGACCAGTATTATCTGTTCCTGCATGCCTTTGCCCACCTAGCTGCGGCAGCACAGTGGAGGCCTGGCACTGGGTGCTCCGTTGCTGCCGGGCTGTCCTCCAGTGGTGGTAGGCTTTGCTGCACTGCATGGCAGCCCCACTTGGGACTCCTCACCAGAGATTCCTCACCAGGGACACTGCCACACTGTCCCACCTCAGGCGCATGGCCGTGCCCACTTGGAGGCAACCATGGATGGGGAATCATAGCCGTGACTGGTGGAACACGATAATGGGCACCTGGCAGGATAAGGACTGGAGGGAGCATTTCAGGATGCCCTGGTGGCTTCTCCATATCGCACAGTTCCTGCGACCCCCAGCTGCAGAGGGAGGCATCATCCTTGAACCATGGGTGGCCATTGCTGTCTGGAAGCTCACCACCTTGGATTCCTGCTGCTTGGTGGGGCAGCAATTTGAGGAATGGAGAATGAAAGCATGCAAACAAAGATAGCTGCCTGGTCTGTGATACCAATCCATGAGGTGGCCACCTCTTGTGACTGTCCTAAAGTGGTTAGCACACGTAATGGATGTCATGATGAAATGATAAAGACTGGATTAACAGAACAATGGAGAAAAGGTGAATATAGTGAAGGTAATGGACACATTTAGAACGGTAAACAGTAAACGTGATTGAATCAATCTACCGAGGGGAGGGGTCTTTGGGGGGGACCCTAACCCTCTGTGACAACTGATGGTGTCTAAATCAACCCCGATCACACATCCCTTGGAGGGGGGGGGGCACTTCACAGTGGTCTGTCAGGTCTGTGTGATGGATAACGGTGGGGTGTAGCTCTGGGACATCCTGGGATATCTGGGCTCTGCACACTAGTGTGTGGCCCTCACCCACCTGTAGAAGCCGGTACCTTGGTGCCTGCTGGCACCCCCACCCTTTGTCCCCCCAGTCTGACTGCAATCCCCCCTGCACCCCCTCATGGTGCCCTCCCACATGGTGACCACACTCACCTCTTCCACACAGAGCCAGCGTGTCCTGGTGCTGTTCTGGCTGGCCCCTATTGCTCTCACAGGCACCTTACAGGGTGACTATCTTGGCCTTGGATAGTGCTCCTTGACTGCTCCACCCTTTCAGCCCAGACACCTCAGTTCTGCCTGTTGAATGGGCTACTCACTGCTGTCCTCTACCTCCTCACTGTCGCTTACACCCTCCACCTACCTCCCCTCTGGGCTGGATTGTGGGGGGGTGGGTCTTGGGATTCGGACTTGAGGACAGCAGGTGTGTGGCCCTGGGATTCGGACTCGAGGACAGCAGGTGGACGGTGAAGGTTTTGGTCCCATCATTCTTCTCTTCCTCCCCCAGCTCCTCCCCTGATGCTGGCAGTTGTGGGGGTCAGCAGAGCTTCACAAGAGGGACGGAGGGCAGGTGGACTGGCCCCAGTTTGGGCGAGTGGGGTTAGTGGGGGTTGGGTGTTCACCTGCTCTTGGCTCTGGGTGGTTGTGCTCCCACACAGTTGGGGAAGTCACAGTCACCCTGTCCGGTGGAAGAACCGGTTCCGCAGCTCAAAGTAGGGGTCTGTTTGCCTTCTGTGGTCGGATGTGCAGTTGCCATCACGGACTTCTTTATGTCTGTGTTATGGGGGAAAGGGGGCAACACAATCATTTGGGGTAATGGGACACAGAATTTGGGTACTGGGGGTAAATTTGGCTACTAAGAAGGACAGCTAAAGATAAAGATTAGAAGATTGTGAGCCTTACCACCCTGCTGAACTGGTTTGGCAGGGTGGGGGAACAGAAAAAACATTGTCAGGTAGAACGAGCATTTTGTTGCTAAGGTAACGCCCAGGTGGGGTCTGCAACTAGCTCAGAATAACAAAAGTAGCAGGAGGGAGGAAGTGACACAAGCCCTCTGCAAAGAAAGTGAAGGCACAGGTAGGCTCGTTCTACCTGACAATGTTTTTTCTCTACACTCTCTCTTCCATCTTGACCAGCAAGGAGTAAGCAGCTTGCAGGAGAGGCTTCTCAACCATGAACTAGAGACTTCCCAAGTCACTAAAGGGACTGAGCCTGGCCTCAACACCAAGGCCATGAGAGACTCTGATGGACCTGGATTGTGCCTTAGGGTAAGAGGACAGTTAGGGAACATCAGTGTATTTTAGAATGTGTGTACTTTATATTTGATTTTGTGGACTTGCACCATCTGATCAACAGCCTTATAATTGTATTTACTTAATCTATGTTTTATAACCAAGCCTAGCATGCTTGTGAGTTTATTTGGCCTTGGGGGGTTCACTAAGGGGGTACATATCTAGGTGAGAGCCTAGATGGACCTTTTTTGTATAAGACAACCCCACCGTGAAGTCTTTCAAGCTACGGGTGGCCAGGGAAGGTTCTCTGAGTTATGGCTGGGCTGGGAGAACAAGGGGAGGCGTTTCTGGGGGTGCGGGACTGCGGACCTCCGAAAGCTCCCTGATTGCGGTGAGGGTTTCTGATCACTTGGGAACCCACATGGGCACAGGCAACTGGGTTGTGGCTGGCCTAGTGGGCATCCAGGAGACAGCCAAGAGAAAGAGGGGGACCCCGATCCCGGTGACAGTCTGCACCACAGGTTCTTTGGACGCTGCTGGGCATTGGATCATTGACTCACTGTACCCCATCTGCACCATCTGTTCAGAAATACCCTGGAATACCGCTGCATTCTTATGGGTTTTGTCTAGCAGACCCTGGACCTTTTTGTCCACCCAAAGGGTTCTGAGTACTCTTGTCTCCTCCTCAGACCGGTGCGTGCCCTTCTGCTGGCTGGTTGGGGGACCTGTCCTTCTGTACGGGGATGGGGTTTGTGAAGTTGCTGTTGTGGTTTGAGTGCTGGTGCTGTGGAGACAGCACAGGAAGGATACCCATTAGTGGCCTTGCCCTCAGGCCCTGCTACTGCTGCTCTGCCATTGCCTGGAACATGGGTTCAGGTGTTTGGCCAACATGTTTGGATTTCATGTGTGTTGCATTAAGGGCTGGGGTGGGGGTGGCTGTGGGGTGCTCTCAGGCCTGTTCAGATAGACAGGTGTTCCATGTTTGCCTGTTGCTCCAGATTTGGCTTGCTTCCTCCGCATGTTGTGCTCTGGCATGTTGTGCTCTGGCACCTGCTCCAAGTTGCGCACCTGGTGGGAGCTTTTAAATGAACAGGCCAACCTGGGGGTGAAGTGGGCAGACACGGGCAAAAGCGAAGCTGTTGTCTGTCTGATTACACCCATTGTCTTGGGTTGCAAACTCATCGGCTAGCTTGCTTGCTCCAGGTTAGCAATCCCACTCCAAGAAGCCAATTACTGTTTGGCTTTCAAAAACTGTGGGAAAGAAAGGAAGCACAAAGAGAGGAAGACATGGAAATAATAGATTCTGCCTTTTAGGGAGAAGGGAGGCCAGTGTATCAGCATGTTCCAGGTAATGGTGGAGCAACAGCAGGGCCTGGGGGCAAGGAAGGTCAGGAGCCAGGCCAGGCAGAGGCAGGGACATTTGAGTGCCTGGCTGCATCCTGTGGTGCTGAGGCAGGACCAAGATTTATGGTCCTGTTGGTATATAGACCGCCAGGTAATGTTGGGGGGATTTGGGGCTGAATTCCTGGAGCTGGTGTCGGCATTGCTGTTGGAGTGCCCCAGGATGCTTGTCCTGGGGGACTTTAATGTGTACAGCGGTGATGGCTCTGGGGGGTCCAGCTTCTGAGTTCCTGGATGCGATGGCATCTCTGGGTTTTACCCAGAGCATCCAGGAGAGCACCCCCAGTGCTGGCCGGGCCCTTGACCTTGTTTTCAGGCTGGGCTTTCCGGTTTCGGATGTTCGCATCACTCCTGTTGGGTGGTCTGACCATCACCTTGTGTGTTTTATCGTGGGTGCTGCCCTACCTGGCTGACAGCAACATATCTGATTGGTTGTTGTACAGCCACAGAGATTGCTGAATCTGCTGGATTTCAGCAACTTCATAATTAGTGCTGGAGTTAATACATCTGCCCCTTCCAGCCAGGGGGTTGACAGGCTCACCGACAGCTATTTTAAGCAGTTAGAGGGGGTCCTTGATTTCCTGGTTCCTCAATGGAGCCTGGTTGTCTCGACAGCTGTAGACCACTGTGGTATAAAAGTGATCTGGTGGACTTAAAGAAGCTGGGGTGTAGATCGGAGAGGAGATGCTTGAGGAACCACCTGGAGGCTGATCTTCTACTGTACAAAGAGTATACATGGGAATTCAGAAGTGCTATTTTACCGAGGTCAAGCGCTTGTACTTGTCCTCAGGCATAGACACTGCAGGGAACAGATCAGCACAACTGTTTTGGGTGGTGTGCAGTCTGGTGAATCTAGACTATCTCTGTCCATCTACAGTTTCCTCAATAGAGCATTGTGAGGAATTTTCTATGTTCTTTGTGGAGAAGATAGAGGGACTCCGGGTGGGATTCATTGGGCCTTTTGATGAGGAGAGCCATGGAGTCTCTAGGGACTGTATTCCCCTGGTTGACCTCAATGTAGTTGATGACAAGGAAGTCCATGCACTGTTGGGATCATTGAGACCAACTACATGTGCCTACGACCTGTGACCATCTTGGTTGGTACCTTTATTGACAGGCATTATCAACACTTCCTTTAGGAAGGGGAGGGTGCCGGTCACCCTCAAATGCGTGGAGGTCCACTCCCAACTCAGGAAACCATCTCTTGATGTTGGAGTGCTTGCCAATTATTGCCCAGTCTCCAATCTGCCTTTCTTAAGGAAGGTGATTGAGAAGGCTGTGGCTGTGTGTCTACAGAGACACCTGGACTTTAAAAATATTTTGGGGAAATTCCAATTGGGGTTCAGGCCTTCTCACAGGGTAGAGACTGCACTTGTCAGGGTGATGAATGATCAGTTGATGATTTTAGATCAAGGACAGCTGGTCATTCTGGTCATGCTGGACCTTATAGCAGCATTTGCTACAATTGACCATGGGTTGCTGCTTTAGCAGCTGAAGGACGGTGCTGGTGTGACAGGAGCAGCCAGTTGGTGGTTTCAGTCATACCTGGAAGGGAGGAATCAGTTGATGGTGATGGATTCAAATGCATCATCCCTGAAGGGACTGAATTGTGGCGTCCCTCAAGGTTCTATTCTTTCATCCCTGTTGTTCAATTTGTACATGCAGGGATGTCATGAACAAGCATGGGGTCAATCATCATCAATATGCTGTTGATAAACAACTGTATATCTCTTATCTCATGAACCCTGCCAGCTCTGCCTCGGCCTTGGAAGAATGCCAAAATAACATAGCTGCCTGGATACGTCCAAGCTACATCGTGCTCCAGCCGGGGAAGAGGTGATGTTGGTGGGAAGAAGCAGCAAATATGAGGATGCCCTTGCCTCTCTTGGGCCCTTAAATGTGGCTGGGGTCCGGGTAGAGGTAGTGGGCCAGGTAAAGAACTTGGGCGTCATTTTCAACCACGCTCTGTCCATGACAGTCCAAGTGTCGGATGTGGCTCAGAAATGCTTTTTTCAACTACAAAATTTGCATAAGCTACACCCTTATTTATCCCAGGCCAACCATACCACAGTGACTCATACCCTGGTGGCTAAGAGGCTTGACTTTTGTAACTCCCTCATCTATGGGCTGCCAGCAGTGTTTATCTATTGATTGGTGATTGCAGCTTGTTCAGAATGCGGCAGCGCAGCTGCTTACTGGCTTAGGCAGTTGTGATCATATTATGCCCACCCTACGTTCTCTGTATTGACTGCCTGTAGAGAAATGGATTGAATTTAAGATTATGCTGCTGGTTTTTAGGGCCCTGAATGGTTTAGGCCCTGGCTATATTTGAGACCTACTTCTGGAACCTGACACCGATGGGTTTTATTTGCGCTCAGGAACCACCCGCTGTTTGTGGGTTCCTCCATCACATCTGAAGTTGGCAGGCAATCTGGCATTTGCTCTGGCAGGCCCCTCAGTGTGGAACTCGCTCCTTCTGGATATTCATCTCAGTTCCTCCCTCCTTACCTTTAAAAAGTACCTGAAAACATACTTATTCTCTAGGTACTTTCAGGTACAATTTCCATGCTTTTTGTCCTCCCTTTCTCCTGCCCCATTTTAAAGTTTTTAATAATTGCTTTAAATTGTTTATGTGGTTTTTAACTTTTTGTGAAGAGCTCTGAGTGCCATGTAAGGCAACGGGGTGTGTGTTGGTGTGTGTGCACGCACTAGATAAATAATAATAATAATAAGTTATTATTATTATTATTTATTATTATATACTTTTGTTGGGTTTCTGTGGAGTAACAGCTTGTGAGCTCTCAGCTCTGGACAGCCAAGTAGAAATCCTAGAATTAGTCACAGGATGAAAATGAATTTATAGATCTCAACATAGCACCTAGTCAGTATCTGTCCACATTACACCTCTCTCCCCTCCCTCCAGCATGGCAGAGTTTAGAATGACTGCAAGCTTCTGCTTCAAAGAGACCCAGAATTGGAGTACCACGAGGCAGGGCTGAGGAGACTTTATAGCGCTGGGTTGGGAGCAGTGACTGGAACAGCAGGGAGGCTGCTGGTCAGAGCAGGAAAGCAGTAGTAGATGAACCCTGCAGAAAGCTTACCCATTCCATGGGACAGTTCGTGGCTTAAAGGTGGTTATGACAGGGGCGTAGCTACCATGATGCAGGGGGGTTCAGTTGCACCCGGGCCTGGGTCTGTGGGGGCCGGAGCATCATGGCCCCGCTGCGAGGTGGCCCGGCCCCGCTGCGAGGGGGCCCGGCCCCGCTGCGAGGGGGCCCACCCACCGCCGCTGGCCACCCTTGCAGTTGCTGCCTGCCGTTCCCCCCCCCCCTGCAATGTGGCGAGGTGAGCCAGGTCCTCAGGGGCGTAGCAAGGTTGAGAAGGGCCTGGGCTCAAGCCTTAGTTATGGGCCCCTCATGTGCGTGTGTGCAAAGCATGCGCGCGCACTCTGAAAACCCAAAGTGGGCGGGGCTTAAGGGAGGGGTGGGGCTTAAGGGAGGGGGAGGGCCTGCCCATCCCTGGCATCCGTCTCAGCGCCACGTGGAACCTTATGGCTGGCAGAGCTCGAGGGAGGGGCTTGTATATTGTAGGCGGAGCCTCTAAAAATCCAACAACAAAGAGTTTTCAGCATTAAGATGTGATGGACAGAACATTAGTTTACACTGGGAACTCCTTGCTGCTGAGTAAAACCCTACCACTTGGAGACTGAGAGAACCCTCCTACTAGCATCTCATCCAGTAAGTGGATGGGACTCCAGTAGGACAACTCGCTCTCTCTCCATCAGTGGTAGTGCCATAGCAGAATTAAAAAATCCTGTTCACATATTTAAAACATATAAAACCTCTGGGCCACATC
>QEPC01015700.1:52280-66697 GCA_003113815.1 Sphenodon punctatus
AATAGCTGCATGCTATTAACAATACTTGATCACACAAGCACGTTCATATTTAGTAAAAATAGCATGTGAGGAGCCACTCGAAGAAGAACAGAAGGTTGCTACCTTGTAAATAAGGTTCTTTGAGATGGCTCCAAACATTCTCGCAAATACCCACCCTTCCAGCCTCGCATAGAATTTTTTCCTTCTATTTCTAGAAAGGGTTGGAAGGAACTGTCATGAGGAGGAGAGCACTTTTTATACTAGAGGAGCTTGAGACTATCATGTGGCTATTATTTGAATAGGGTGAAAATGCACAACCCAGTTGTGAGTACAGTCTCACATATTGTGCTTGCTTACAACTTAGGTTCCATGCACCCACACTTATGCCCCAATCAGAGCCATAACTAGCCTATGGCCACAGGTGCATTTACGTGGTGGGAGGGAGGGCATCCAACCATGCCCCAGGGCAGCTGAATCATCAGCGATGTGTCTGTTGCACCAGCACCACGGCTGCCTGCCCCAGACTCCCTTAGTGCTTACCCAGTACTAATGGATGGGCATGGGAGCAGAAGCAGGAAGCAGCTCCAGTGCATCTGCTCACTGCACAGATGATTAAGGGCAGGGGACTATTGCCTTTTTATGTCATGAAATGAGGCACTCTATTGTATTGTGGGCATGGAGCCTTGTTGACTGCATTTCCCCCACTGGCAGCAATGTGGGGAAATGCAGTGAACACCTTTCTTACAACTGTACCATTGTATAATTTAGCAAACTCTCACCTCAGAAGATCTGATTTTCCAGTAACAATAAAGGTAAGTGAGTAGTCATTTTTGAGAAATAGTTGTGGACAGGCCACAGCCTATTTCAGGCACTCCTACACCACTTCTTCTTTGCTCCCTGAAGCCTCCTGGCCTGATGTTCTGATAAGGGAACCTCTCTAACTAACAATTCCCCTCCCCCAGAACATATTATGTTTGTACTGCAACAGAGGAGTAAACCTTGTAGATCTGCATTTCAGACACCTGCCCCTTCCCTCTTGGTCCAAGACGCTTAAACATGTTAATATCAGTGTGGTCTGTATTATCTCAACAAATCTTTGTGAAGGAGTATTGCTCAAACATTACCCAACCTCAGCACAGCCTCAGTCTTAAAAACTAGGGACATCACCAAGTCAGGAAACAGCAAGGTTAGTCCTGCTTCCCTAATGTTTCTAATCCCAGTATTTAACAGAGTCTGACTCCAATCATTATAATCTGGATGCAAACTACCAGTAGCCTCTGCTGTACTACATTCTTCCCATCCCAAATGAAAGCACATATGGAAAGCAGGGAGCTGAAGGACCAAGGTAAAGTGTTGATGCATGGAGCCTAAGTTGTAAGCAAGCGCAATATGCGAGACTGTACATATCTTTACTGCTTACATGGCACACAAGTTAGGGCAGGAGCTTTAACTTACAATTTCCATGCTTTTTGGAGCATGGCTGAATTTGTGAGAGACTTAACTCCTCTCGTAAACTAAAGGGTTTTTGATCTAAGAATTTCCTTGTTTTTAAAGGGGAAATGCACTAAGTTCTCACTGTTTCCATAGTACCAACCTGCATTTGATTCACAGCCAAACAGCAAGTTTCTCTTTCAGTCCAAACTTTGATTCCAGGTGTAAAAAAAAGAATGCTGCTGGTGAAATGGTGAACCTCATCCATTTCACCAGCAGGGGGAGGAGGGACTGGAGGGGGATATTGCTTCACCAGAGTGTTTCCCTTGCAGCTCTGAGCTTTCTCAGTTATGCACCCGAAAGAATTCTATGAATCTCATATGAAATTCCCCAGTGCACGTAACCACATAACTGTCCTGACTCCATCCCTTCTCCCAGTGACTTTCCCTTTTAGCCCCAGCTTTGACAGTTTCACCAGTGGGAGGGGGAAGCCGTGGAGATGGAGATTACTTTGAACACCACTCCTTTTGGAGAGTTTTCCTTGCAGCCCCAACCTTTTGTCATTTTCACTAGAGGGTTTGGTTGGAAACTGGGAGCAGTAGCCTTGTCAGTTTCACCTGCTGGGGAGTTTACTTGGCAACCAGAGCAGGCAGCCAGTGAGTTTCCCTTTCAGCCCCAGCTGTGTCAATTTCACCAGCAGGTTGTTTTTCCACCTGAGAGCAGCCCCCTCAATTTGATGAGAAGATGGGGGGAAAGAGGCGAATTTGCTTTGCAGGCCTCCTCATCACAGCATTTCCCTTGCAGCCCTGGTCTTTGTCAGTTATGCACCTAAAGGAATTCTTTCTTACTCATGTAAAATTTCTTAATGCACCCAACTCCAGACAGTCTCTCTCTTGACTCTATTCCTTTGCCAGAAGGGGGGAAGTTGTGAGGAAGCCACTGAGAGGAAATGGTGAGGGAGGCTGGGTCCTTGCACCCATAATTCTACCCAGCTGTGTGTCATTTCAGCTGCTTCCAGTGTCCTCTAATTCCACCCAGCCCCCTGTCATTCTAGCCACTCCTGGTGGCTCCATACCTGTTATTCCCCCCAACCCTCCCCCCACCATAATTTCATTCAGTTCTGGTTGCCTCTTACGTGTCATTCCACCCAGCTCCCCATAATTTCCGCTGTTCCCAGTGTCCTTGTATTGTCATTCCACACAGCCTCCCATCCTTCCAGCCACTCCTGGTATCCTTGAACCCATCATTCCACCCAGTCCCTCGTCATTCCAGCTGCTTCCCTTTGGCCTCTTACATGTCATTCCACCCAGCTTTCCATTATTTCAGTCACTCCTGGAGACCTCCTACCCATCATTCCACCCTGCCCTCCCAATACCAGTCACTCCCAGTGGCCTCCTACACATTATTCCACCTAGCGCCGCATCATTCCAGCTGCTCCCAATGTCCTTGTATCCATCATTCCACCAGCTCCCTGTCACTCCAGCCACTCCTGCAGACCTCTACCTGTTATTCCACCCAGCCCCCTGTCACTCCAGATGCCCTCTTACCCATCATCCCACCCAGTTCTGTGTCATTCTAGGCACTGCTGGTGTTCTCATATCCATCATTCAACCCAGCCTACCCAACCACCATTTTAGATGCTTCTACCTGTCATTCCACCCAGCTTCCATCCTTGTCTTTCCATTTCTTCTTTGTAGCGTCCTCACTTCCTGACCTTTTTTGTCCCACCTCACCTTCTTTGGCACTTCAGAGCCTCCCCCACTCCCTTTGTTTCAGTTAAGCATCTGTGATTGTATTGGTTTACTGCACATTAAGGGACTACTGGCATTCCAAAAGCCCCATTACAAGTTCCAATTGATATTCCTGTTGTCTCTATAGTTTCCAATCAGCATTCCTTGTGCCTTGCCAGTACACCTGCTGTGGAGTTTGTTTGGTGTCCCCTGGAATCCGTACAATACGGTGCAATAAAATGCCATACAACTGCCTGCAATAAATGCCACTCAGGTCCATACAACAGTGGGCATTTTTACACACACAAAGTGCTGGTCTTTCAATCTTCTGGGTTTACAAATCCACAAGTAAGTTCCAGATGCATTCTTCTCACACACACTGCCCTGGGGCAGTTCCTGGATGCATTCTTTTCTTTTTCTTTCTTTCTCTCTCTCTCTCTCCTTCTCACACACACACACACACACTGCCCTGAGGCAGCCTAAAGTAGCTGCAGCTGTAGATGTGAGTGGCTGTCATGGAAACCAAGTGACCACAGCTGCCTGGAGCAAAGCAGTTTACCAGGAGAACATTTTACACACAAACATTCTAGGAGAAGTTCTATGCAGAAGTTCAAAGAGCCAGATGTTTAAGATCTAGGTGAGTGATTTAGACACACAGAAAGTCCAGGATGTAACAGCAAACATGCAGGAGAAGTGTGTGTGTAAAAACACCCAGTAGTACTCCCAAAAGCTTATCTCCTCACATGCAATAGAATATTAGTGAAACAGACAGGGAAGCCTCTTTTCTCACTCTCCCCATTTGTGAAAATGGGCACTTCAAAACATCAGAACTTCAAAACTATACAACAGATTTCCAAAAACTAAAACATGAAATCATTCAGGGCACACTTGAATTTTTGAGCACTGCTAGATTTCTTAATACTGCTCTCAGAAGTCTTGATTGACAACAACAACAACAACAACAACAAAAAAGTCACATAGGGGAGAAAATGTAATTCTGCCTCCAAAGTTCAAATGTCTCTAACTTTCTTGTTTATCATCTGGTTTGCCAGGAGTTTGGACACATTCTACCCCTCACCAAAGCAATCCTCCCTACCAGGAGTAGGAGAGATCATCCCAATTTTGTAATGAATAGAATGTTTGTGATTTTAACACAGTGATGCAGCCGCCTTTAGAGCTGCTCCTGCAGTTGTAGAATTATTATTAAATATTTACATAGCACCAGCAATGTACCTGTCACTTTACTATCAACAATTATAGACAGATCCCTGCCCCAGCGGGCTTACAATCTAAGAGGCTCAGTTGAACCTGACCCGCTAAATAATCTAATTTCTGTGTGTAAATTAGAGAATCACCAGGCCAGTTTGACAAAGCCAAGGAGAAAACTAGTGAAAAGTGTGTTACTGGGTAGGCAAAGGTTTTGGCTTCCTTGGCCATAGTCGTTCCTTCCTAACCCTGACTAAGAAAACTCCCCAAAGTGTCATAAATCTGGTAAGACAAGGAAAACTATGCTTCATGTCGCTAGCTTGCAACTCTCCCTATTTTCCGAATGGCTCTTCCTAGAGACCAAAGGATTGAAAATCAAATAGTTGAGTGGTCCTGATAGCAAAGGAGGTATGCAGTGACCACCTTACAAGCAGAGAGATTTGGAGGCTCTCAGATTTATATCTGTGAATTCATGTCATGCAAGTATTTTCGGTAAACTCTTTACTGACTTACCTTTCTCTCAGGGGTGTTGATTAAGTTATTGGTTCTCAACCAGTGGGTCGTGGCCCACTGGTGGGTCCCTCCTAGTTGTGTTACAGAGTCAGAAGCAGAGCCAGGAGAGACAGTGGTGGCTGAGGTTGCAGTGAGGACTGGGAGGTGATGCGCCAAAGCTAACTTGGGCAATCTCTCAGCCCCTCCCCAGTGTTTGTAAAGCAGTTTATGTGGAGTCATTCTCACCTCCTGCTCTCTGAGCACCGGTGGGGGGAACCTGAACTCCAACAGGAGCACCAGGAGGGAAGGTGGCTGCTCTCAGTGTCTCTCTTGGCCCTGTACAACCTGTTGTATCTGGGCTGAGCAGAG
Organism: Sphenodon punctatus; assembly: GCA_003113815.1. Taxonomy (NCBI): domain Eukaryota; kingdom Metazoa; phylum Chordata; class Lepidosauria; order Sphenodontia; family Sphenodontidae; genus Sphenodon; species Sphenodon punctatus. The sequence continues at coordinate 57,488 of QEPC01015700.1, forward strand.
TCTGCTCCCCTACCACCAACCCAGGATTCTGGAGAGCCCTTGACTCCTACCGTGCCTTGTGCACCCAACCCAGGTGGGTCTTGGATTTATTCAAGTGGATCCATGATTTTTTAAAAATGTTTTAGAGGGCCTTGTCCACAAAAAAGATTGAGAACCACTAGATTAAATTATATTTATTCAGCTTCATATTATTACATCATAGAGTTAACAGTCACACTTGTATTTCAACTGACTAGCACTTCCCTTTATAAAACAGTCACACCAGCTTTTTTTGAGAAGCTCTGCCACCTCTATTGTTTGCAGAAGGCATTTAATAGGGTGCAGCCAGATGAGACAGGGAGGGGAGGCTACTATGCTTTAGGTAGCTTTACTCCTCTCTGGGCAAACGAGTCATGTGTGCCCAGGACCCGCCAGATGTTCCCCCCCCACCCTGGGGTGGGGCAAACAGCTGGCTGCTCCATGATGTGTCCTTGGAAAAATTCCAAGGACACGTTGTGGAGCAGCCTTTCTCCAACTGGGGTAAGGCTGCCTAGGTTAGGACAACTTGTGCGACTGGGGACGCGTGCCCCACCACACACAATATAACGCTGCAGGGACATGAGCAACGGGAACTAGTGCCAGTCCAGCTGGGGGAGGGAGGTGGGGCAAGGGCCAGGCACCCGATTATGTGAGCACTGGGCGGCCCATCCGAGCCATGATAGTGGCTTTGAGAGGGGCCAGCCCACCTAGCTTCCCGGAAATCATCTGGCCAGCTCCTCACGCATGCCCTGCAGTGGGGCGGGGCAATTGTCTGTCCACCACGATGCAGCGTGGGGATCTGGCCATTGCAGCTCATGTGACTGCACCCATATTTAGCAAGTGGAAATCTAACAGGCTAGAGAAGCGTCTTTCCATTCTGTCTTTGCTGAGAAAAATACCATCAAAAATCACCCTTTCTTTTCTCCCTCATGCTCCTCATGAAATGTTGGCAGTTTTATAAAATGACTGACCATGAGCATTCTAAGGCTGGCACGCTCTGGTACCGTAGTAGCTATAGCAATACTTACAACATTGGGAATATCTGCAAACTTAATGGTTTGGGCCTTGCATATCTAAGAGATTGCCTTCTCTCCTTTGTCCCATCACATTCCCTCAGGTCAGCCGGGATTGCCCTCTTACCAATACCATCATTGCAGCAGGTCCAGACAACTCAGGCATGCAGAAAGGCATTCTTGGAGACTTCCCCACCGCTTTGGAACTCCCTTTTGCTGGAGATTCATCAAAGTCTGAGCCTGAGCATCTTCAGAAGGCTATGTAAGACCTTTTTATTTGATTTGGCTTTTAGCAGGCAGGGATGGTTTTAATGGTATTTTATTTGGTTTTACTGGATTTGATATATATTTTTATTGTAAGCCACCCTGAGCCTATGGGAAAGGGTGGAATATACATCAAATTAAATTAAATTAAGCTCCCCAAGTAGCTATGGATGGGTGGCACATCCAGCACATGAGCCAATAGCTCATTCTCCCCCACCCTGCAAAGAGCAGAATCTCCCACACCGTTTTTATTTGGCTCCCTTGTGCATATACATAGTGAACAGTCTTTACTTGTATGATTGCATGCACCACAATTGCATTGGCTTGCCCTGGGCACGCCTGGTTTCTGCATGTGGTGGATTTTATTGAAGGTTGTATCCTTCTGTTGGAGAATTCATCTCTTGGGGCCTTTAAGGTATGATGAATCCTGCTTCAGGGCTGCAGCCTGGACAAGATGGTGCTGGAGGACACTTCTGGCTCTTGGATTCTTTTTCCACAGGGTCCTGCCTCACTGACAGCACAGGAAAGATACATTCACCAAGGATACAATTAAGGTCATATGGGCAACCATAAACTTGGCATTTCAGAAGCTCCCTGTTATGCTGTAGGGAGTGCAAATTTCTAAATCCCTTTAAACTGGATCATCTCTAAGCACATTAGAAACTGACCAACTACAGTGTGCACGAAGAATACAGGGAACATTTTCTATTTGCAGCAATGCCATTGTAATCACAACTTCCAATTCCTAGGTCCCATTTCAAAAACTATATATAAGTAATAAGGTCAGCATAATTACAGTCTCCACGACATTTATCACTTGTTAATATAGTTCCCTGTAATAGGTATCCCTGACAAAAAAAAGTTGCAAAAGATACATTTTTGCACTATGGCCAGAAATGTTGATCTGCTGTAACTCCATAATCTTTTAACTGAATTTCACCAAATTTGGATACGTTGGCACATATTCCACTATGGATCACGCATGCAAAACATCACACAGTTACCATGTCTGGCTCTGATTTTATAAGCCTGGGAATTTTTGTGATTATAATGGGACAATGGTCATTCCTTAACTGTGGTGTGGCTGCCAGTGCTATGTAATAATAATAAAGTAATTAAGTAAACATAGCCTATAAAACCACAGTTGTAGTAGTAGTAAACTATTCAGTGATTAGTCAATTACACAATCCAAATGATAAATAAAATACAAAATAATTCAAGAAAAATAAAATCTAAACCTTGCTAGACAACTATTTTCTTTTTACGCATACAAAAAGCTAAAAAAGCAAATATAGTCACAGCCCTAACAACATGCAGATCTCTAGTAGATAGAAGAAATATCAACTGCTGTATGATAAAGAATACGCCCTTCTCCCCTAAAAGGGGAGCAATCCATTTCTCCCTTAGTTCGCTATAAAAAGGGCAGTAAAAAAAAATATGTGGGAGGTCCTCGATTTCCTCAAGACCACAAGGGCAAAATCACAAACTAAGAGGACAGTTGTATTGTAGTAGTGGCATCCATGTGATAAGCTGCATTTACCATAGACTCTTGATGGCTTCACTATTGCTCTGCCTGCTAGCCTGTCTCTACCAGGGTTAGGGTCTCCACCAGGGTGGTAGAGACAGGCTAGTAGGCAGAGCAACAGTGAAGACATACCTTTCTAAGACTCCATTCTGTTGAATTGCTTGAAGCAGCTGCCGTAAAATACCCAAAACTTCATCAGAGAAACAGCTAGGAGAAACATTCCATCTCCACTCCTTCATGCAGTTACACTAATCTGTAGGGGTGTGCACCAGGCCCCGTGTCATTTTCATTTTTCGTTTTCATTATTCAAAAATGTCATTTTCATTTTCGTTATTCAAAAATGTCATTTTCATTATTGTTAACGACAGTCTCATTTTTGTTTTTGCTGTCATTGTTTTTATCATTTTTGGTATCATTTTTATATCGTTTTCGTTATCGGTATCCATATCGGTATTGTTTTTGTTATCGGTATCAATATTCATTATTGTTATTGATATCGCTATTGATATCGGTACCATTTCAAACAAAGATTTTATTTTTGGTATCAGTATCATTATTGATTCCTGTGCATAACTAATATTTATCTAAATCTAAGGGAGACAGGGGAAGGGGAAAGGAAAACTATCTATTATCTAATCAATTATCTATATAACTATTCTAATCTATATGTCTATAATATATATCTATATCTAATCTATACTACCCATCTCTATACAATGTACAGGGGGGAGAAAGGCAGGGAAAGGGAGAAGGTAAAATGTAGGGTATGAGGAAGGAAAGGTATTGGTGGGAATACCTAATAAATAAATAAATAATAAATAATACAATGAGGGCTAGGGAGAATTTTTTATGTGCAAGCACCACAGTTCTGTAAATGCAACCTGGTTGTCATTTTCGTTATTGTCGTTATTCTCGGTTGTCGTTTTTGTTATTGCAATAACGAAAACAAAAATAAAAATTTTCATTATCGTTATTTGTAATAACGAAAATGACATGCACACCCCTACGAGCACTGGCAATATACACTTCTAGAGCAGTGACAGGATCAGTTCATTATCTTGAAACCCTTTGGGGCTGAAAATGGGGTCCTTTATATCTTTGGAAAGGGGAGAGAGCCCTAGATTTCCAATGGGAACATATAGCATCAGTCATATCAGGTCTTAAAATGGCAACTTTTTAATTGGGAAAAGCCATTTCCACAAAGGTTTTTACATGTCTATTGGGCTAAAAAAATTTCTTACCTACAATCAGTGTAAATACAGAGTAACCTGACTGAAGGTCAATGTCTTGTTTCCTGGGTCCGAGTAAGCACAGCATGGCTCAGGGCCTGAAATATTGAGGGCCTAGGATGGCTGCACGCCTGTTTCCTGATACCACTGCACATCTTGGATTGTGTTGTGTTTATTCGTGAGCCCTCTGCTTTGAGGGCAGGGGAGCAGCATGTGTTTGAGCAGTAGAAAGCGTGCATATGTTTACGTGTAGTTAAGGGAGCTGAGGTGCAGGCGCTTTGTGCCAGAATAGCTCACGCATCAGACAGTCTGAAAGCGTGTGCATGTCGGGAGGTCTCTATCCATAGCAGTATTTCTATAGATGCTACAAAAAAAACCCAACTGTCCCCCTTCCCCAAACCCTCGCACAAATAAGCCAAGAAAAGGTCAATTTAGACTTTAATGCGAGGCAGACGGCTCAGTGTCTGACCTTGTGGCTCTGGTAATGATTTAACTCTGTGAACGAGACATTCGTAAACCTGTCAGGGGTGAGGCTCTTGCTCCCGGTCACTGTGCAACTCCAGCCAAGCACTTTCATTGAAGGGGTGGAGTAGAGGGGGAAACCTTTAGCTCACGATAGTCTCTGTCCTCAGGGTCTCTCCCCCCCCTCCCGCCTCAACCTGGCCTCTCTGCAGCCATCTGCTGTGGCTGGCTGCTCTATTGATCAAATTCCACTCAATAGTCCATCTCCCCGGCTAGAGTGGGCAAAGCCAAGGTTTCAACCTCCCTGCCCATTAATAATTCCGCAGGGGCTTCTGTCTTTAAATTTATCACGACTCCTTTAAAAATAAAATGTTATTTATCCTCCTGCTTGATCTCCTTTTTCTCCCTCTGTCTCTCTGGCTGCTCTGGTATTTCATCATTCTGCCCAGTGATTTCAAACACTCCCCAGCTCCCTTTTCTTTTGCTTATTGTAGGTCTCCCCCACCTTTCCCAGGGTGAATGAGGATTGCTTCCTTATGGCCAGTGACATATTTCCCCCTCTGCTATTTCTTTGAACTTGTTGTCTCCATCTTCCTTTCCCCTCTAGTGCTTTCCAGCCTCTCTTCAGTTCATCCACAGCCCTGGCCAGAGCAAAACGGCCTCCAAAACTGCAAGAAACCTCTCTGAAATGGTGAAGGAAAGGATTCTCATTGCTATGCATAAAGATTCTGATACCCCCACATCTTGTCTGCATTATACAATATTCTGAATGAGTTAAAGTTGGATGCAAGCTTGTGAAAAGTTTAGAATAGGCTTTCCCCCAGTGGACAACTGTCAAACCTCAAAAATTCTCACAGACCTCTTTGGCTATGGCTGAGCATGTGTTTATTGCAGCTAGTTGTGGCTGCACAAGACAAATTACCTTGGTCCCCACTGGCACCACGATCATCTTGGGGTGGGGGAGTGGTAGTAAGGGGGCTGGCTGGTGTGGATAGTGGGAATATTTATTATTTATTTATTTAAAACGTTTCTAGTCTGCCCCTCTTGTTCAATGGCGACTTGGAGCAGCTCACAACCAGATTAAAAACAACAATAATATATATACAAAAATATAAAACCATGATAACAAAGCATAATAGAAGCCTGTTTACTGTAGTCGCATCTGATTTTGTAGATCAGCTGCAGACCAAGGCCTGGAAGAGTGGGCCACAGAGCACAGTTTAGGAACTGTCTGGTTTAGCAGTTCAGTTCAAATAAGCCTAAAAAGGCAGATAATTATTTACACATTGGGCACCTATGCTGCTTGACATTGTCTCCATTGCATTCAGGTCTTGCCAAACAGTGAATTGTTACAATTAGAGACATTGTGGGTTGTTGTGTTTGCTGAAGCTGATAATATATATGTAACTACGCTCAGTCTTCTAGATCAGGGGTTCCTAAGCAGTGGCCCATGGACCAGCATTGGCCGTTGGTTATCTTTTATGGGTTGCTCTGCCAAATTGGGTCTGGGCTGATTCCCTCCAGTCACTGCCCTACATGTCCTCCCTCCTCTACAGGTTGCGCCTCTTCACCGGTGGGTGGGTGGAGAAACTGCATGGAGTGACTGACTAATGAGACAAGCTAAAGAAAAACTTGGAATTTTTTTAGCCCTAGCCAAAATTCAGGTAAAGTTCTAGGCTTCACCAATCATATTTATTTTGATGAAAACTTAAAATTGGAAAACCTGAAGCAGCCCTACTCAGGAAGAGTATTTACATGCCTGTCCCTGTCTCCTTCATGCCACTAGAATGAATACCTCTTCATCATAACCAATAGAACTGTCATGCAAATTAGCCATAATGGACTATGATTAGTTCACTTACCTGTGATGCAAGAATGTCCCATTTCGCATTGGGGGGGAGGGGGAAGGGGAGGGAGAGAGGGCAAGAATAGGACCAGAAGGTTCCATGGCAGCTGAACGTGGTCAGTAGTGGAAGTTGGGCACTTGACTGGCAGGGTGGGTGGGAAGCTGGGCTGAACTCCTGCAGTGGGCAGGAGCTAGACCTGAGTAAATGGGGTCTGGGCAGTATTATGGAGCGGTGGCCGCTGCTTCATAGTTAAGATCAGAGGGCACTCTCCATTATAAAGCATTAAAGCCTCAACATTCTATTGCTTATAAAATAATTATCTGTCTGTAAATTGGCAGGGAGGGTTGCTATAGTATGGGGTACCACTTGTTCATATTTCATGCAAATTGGATAAAAGAGAAAAAGTTGTAGCAGCTGAAAGGTGCTGACCAGAAAACGTTTTTACTTCCGGGTTTAAGACACCTTTTGTTATCCCTCATTACTTAATACTGAAAGATTGCATCGCCATTTGGTGTGTTTCCCTAGTTATTCTGGATTTTGCATTTTTAAAAACCATGCTGCGGTTTTTAAGATCCCCAAACCATTGAAGGCCATTCACTTACCTGTGATGCAAGAATGCTCCATTTAGCACAGGGGGAGGGGAAGAAGAGAGGGCAAGAATAGAGTCAGAAGGTTCCATGGTAGTTAAAAGCAGTCAGTAGTGGGAGTGGGTAATTGGCATCCGTGGCTGGCTCTTGGTGCATGGCAGTCCAGATCAGTTGTTGCTGTTGCTGTTGCTGCACTGCTAGGAGTCAACAGGGAGGCAGGGGACTTTCTCCTCCTTCCCTTGCTCCTGCCCTGTTGATTCCCTGGTTAACTTAAGGTGATTGCTCCTTAGGTTTTTGGAGCATCAGGGAGGAACACACCCTCCCCCCCCATTGCCCTAGCCCCTTGTCCCCGTTTCCTCTGTCTGCTCCTGACTCCCCACATGGTGGGAAGACTTTTCTGTCTAGCACTCCATTGTCGGCTCCCGGCAGTGTGCCGGCTGCAAAAGCTGATTGCTGCTGAGTGGAACCAGGAGCCAAAGGGAGAGGGCTGGTTAAAAGAGCACCCCCAGCCATGCAGCACACAGGACCTACAGGGAGGCTGGGTATCCCTTGGGGTTTTTGAACGGTGGGGAGATGCATCCCCACCGCCCCTGGCCTCTGCTCCAGCTTTCCACCAGGTCCTGTGCCCCATGCAGAGCCTTTTAAAAGCAGCTCTCCCTGTCAGGAAGAGCTGCTTAGAAAAACCTCCCTGGGTGACGCAGAGCCCCTGCGCACCGAGAGGAGTGGGAAGGGGGGAGGAGAAGCTCCCCACCCCTCCAGTGCACAGGACCTGCATGGGGACTGGGTGTCCCTTGAGGTTTGGGGGCGATGGGGAGGACCCTTCCCAATGCCTCTCGCCCCTGCCCCAGCCTCCCAGCAGTTCCTGTGAAGATGCAGGGAGCCTTTCCTAAGCAGCTGTTGTGTTTGGGGAGGGAGGGGCCTGTGGTGTGTGTGTGCGCGCGTGCACATGTGCATGAAGGGGGATGTGTGTGTGTGGTGTGTGGGTGTGTTTGGGGAGGGAGGAACTGTGACAGGTGCGTGTGCACATGTGTGTAAAGGGGGAGGGTGTGTGGGTGTGACTGGGGGTGGTCTGCATTTTTATGTTTGGGCAGGGGGTGCCAGCTTTGCCTTGCCATGTGGTTTGTGGTGGTTGTGTGCCCCTGCGCAGTCTGCATTTTTATGTTGGGGGATGCCAGCTTTGCCTTGTCATGTGGTTTAGGGGTGGTTGGTTTGCCCCTGCACAGTCTGCATTTTTACATTTGGGGAAGTGGTGCCTGCCAGCTTTGCTCTAAGCTGCTCTAAGATGGTGTTGAGATTTAAGTTTTCTTAATACTCTATGGGTGATTTCAGACATTATGGGTGGGCGCTTTCACCACGGGCCGTGGGATGGTTCGGACCATGGCCGGGGGTGAAGGGGCACGCCAACAGACGTGCGTCCCATTGCCCCTGGCTGTGGTCCAAACGACCCCACGACCCGTGGTGAAAGCGCCTGTCCGTAATGTCTAAAGTGGCACCCCCCCGGAGGGGGCAGGGCCACATGGTGTAGCGTGCTGCCGCACAGCCCCGCCCCCTGCATTCCCTGGTGGTCCTCCCCCATCCCACATGTTACTTTCCTCTCACCACGGCCGTGGTGGCCTTTCACCACACTTCTCGACCTACTCGCGTCTGGAGGTCCAGAAGTGTGGTGAATGCAAACACGGGCCGCATTTGACCGTGGTGCACATGTGGCGGCGAGCCAACAGACATGCACCACAGTCAAACGCGGCCCGTTTTTGCACGTGGTTCAGTCAGGGTGAATTTCAGACGCGTAACATCTGAAATCACCCTACGTTTGCTCTAACTCCTGCTCTAAGTTGACACTGAGAACAGAGTGTGCATCTTAGGGAAGGATCTGCATGCCTCCCCTTGTCATCTGACCTGGGGTCCGTCAAAATCAAGAGATTTCTAGGAGGCAAATGTCCTTCCCTAACTTAAACAATGAATACAAGATCATGAAATCTCCTAATCACCTACCCCAACCTTAATGAATACTCCCCCCCAATAACAATCTCATGATTTTGAAGCTGATCTGGTGATTGTAAGGAAAAAATAAAAGTAGTCATGTCATGTATCCTGTATATAGGCATATATTTTTGACCATTTGTGTTTCAATATATTGGAAATCAGAATTAGCCTCTCTGTATGATGACTTCTTAAAGAGCTGTCCTATAGTGACCTTTCTACTGAACTCTTGACCAGATACTGGAATATCAGCCTGTATACTGGAATAGCAGATACAATTAAGTC
>QEPC01015700.1:71102-82605 GCA_003113815.1 Sphenodon punctatus
CCACCTCCTTTCGGGGACGGGTCGCCAGGACCACATAACACCTGTGCTCCGGGCTCTGCACTGGTTGCCAATAGTGTGCTGAGCCAGGTTCAAGGTTTTAGTATTAATCTATAAGGCCCTTCACGGTCTCGGCCCCTCATAACTCAGGGATCGCCTCGCCCTCCGCACCCCAGAGTGACTCCTTCTGTCTGCCGGGGGTGCCTTCTTGGAGGTCCCCCGTGTTAAGCGGGGGGCCACAATAGAGAGGGCATTCTTGGTGGCCGGGCCGCGTCTTTGGAATTCCCTCCCGGAGGAAGCTCGTCTGGCCCCAAGTCTCTTAACAGTCTGGTGAGCTTGTAAAACCTGGCTGTTCGCCCAGGTCTTTGGCGAGGGTGGGTGAGTGGGTTTTTATCCCCCTACCCTGCCTTATTTTTTGTTATAATCTTGTCTTTTCCTGTTTTAATTGTTGAGATTTTTATGATGTTTTAAATATTTTAAATATTGTTTTATATGAGATTTGTTAGCCGCCCCGAGCTGTTTGCAGGAAGGGCGGAGTATAAATATATTAAATAAATAAATAAAATAAATATTTTAGTTTAAGGAAGGATTTAAGGGCCTTGAAAATTCAATCCTGCTTCAAAAAGCATAAAAATTGCAAGTTAAGGCCACGGCCTTAACTCATGCACCACAAAAGCAGCAAAGACAATGTTCTTGTTCTCCCTTAAAACGTAGGGTCCATACATATACCATGAGCCTTGGTCTTTCCTTCCCAATCCTTGGGTCAAGGGGCAGCTTTTATATGGGTGCATATCTGCACCCATATAAACAGATTTAACTTCCATGTCATGCAGTACAGACGTTATACAATCTCACATATTGTGCTCACTTTCAACTTAGGCTCCATGCACCCACGCTTTGCCTTGGTTCTTCAGCTCCAATTCTCTTCCTCTGTAATTCAGGGGCAACACTGAAGCTAGGGATAATGCTATATAAATGTTTAGTATGAATTTGAAGTTGGGTACATATTGAAATTTATAACATAGATTGCCCTTTGGAAGGAATGGAGGAAATGGCAATAGTAATTTGGAATTCACATTCACAGAATTGTAATTCATAGATTCCATTAAGTGTCTATGAAAGCATACAATGGAGCTGCATCTTTGGAAGTTTGGGGTAGGAAGGTATGCAACATGAGGAAGGCACTAGGGAGAGTGGGTGGAATGAGAGGGATGAACAGGGATAGGGGTGCACTGTGGCAAAATGCCACTTGACTGACAAAGACACCTGCCTGAAACCAAGTCAGGCCTAACAGTGTGCTAGGCCTCTAATCTAGCACATGGGTAGGACCCCACATTCCTGACATTCATATGGAATTTTCTAAGACCAGCAGGAGGCAGAAACCTGATTGGCTCAGACTGGTCAGGGGGAATCTGTACCTGAGCCAGGTGACTTTGGCGAACGAATCACAGGAAAGGGGAAGGGAACTTTTAAAAGGACTGAGCCGGGGGCTTGTCTCTCTCTCTCTCTCTGGTCTCTTTGGGCTCGCTTTCTGGCACACTCTGCTACACTCGTGTCCTCTCTGCCTGAGGCACACATGGACTGCATGGCTTGGCAGTAACTTTGTAACTCTGGTCTAGCCAGGACAAGAACCATAGGAAAAACATCCCCTATGGAGATCGGACCAGAACCGTCCTGCGTGAGTACTTTGCTAGTTTGCCTGCTACTTCTGATACAGTTGTAGAGAGATGTGTTCCAAATGGACTACCAGGTCCAAAGGACTGGCTCGCATTGCTCAAAGGGCTTTTCCACCTCTTGGTTCTCGGTGTAAATTATGCTTATATTCCTTTTTATATGTACCAGTAAATTCTAAAGTTTGTTTTTACCCTACTGGGTGTGTGTGTGTTATTGGCTGACCATTAAACGTCTTCTTAGACCAGGTAACCAGGCCAAGCTACTAAAGAGGGGGAAACTACCTATTTGGCTAGAAGCCAACAGCTTTGGGACCAAGGGAAGCCTCCTGTGGGTGACTCTGGGGATCGGCCTCCAACGCAGGGGAGGAAATCTCGGGAAAAGAGTGCCAGGAACAGGGAGTGCTCTTGGGAAGCTGTGAGGCCTAGGCCTTTTGCGGTTCACATTTCCTGAGTGGTGTGAATGCCCGCAGGGATAAACTTGGGTGGTGGCAGCAGAATACCAAGGGTTTTCAGGGGTTTGCCAGCTGGGGACCCCTGGTCAGAGATTTGGAGAAACACAGTGAGGTGGGTTGCTCAGCTGTATAGCGCCCCCTGCTAGCGTTTCGCCACATGCACCATCAAGGAACTGGTGATTCCAAATAAAATAAATGATTTTATTTATTTATTTATTTATTTATTTATTTTATTGAAACTTATACCCCACCCTTTCCGAAAGGCTCAGGGCGGTGTTGCAATTGCATACCATTGGGGTTAGCATTCTGTCTTTTCTCACCCTGTTCTCAATTATAGGAGGAATGCTATGTCAAACAGATGGAACGACAAGTAACTGAAAGAAATCACTGATTAAGAAGAATGATAGGATACCCTGAGGAGCACACTTGTCATTCCACCCAGTTCTCATAGCTGACTCCCTGTTGTTCCAGTCCCTGTTGTTTTACCTTTTCTCCAGTTTCTTTCTTGTCATTCCACACACCTCCTTACTCTTGTTCTCTGTCAGATAAGCATCTGATTTTATTTCCCATGACTCCTCGGGGGTGAGACATGGAAGCTAGGACTCCTGGGTTCTCTGGCAGAGAGTAGGGGCTAGTGGGTTTAGAGCAGGAGGAAAACTGGGAGCCATAACTCATGTGTTCTCAGTGAGGGGAGTGGGAGTTAGTGGGTAGAAGCCACTTTAGTTTAGTTTATTTACAGCTAAGAAGCCAAAAATACACGTTCACTTGCACATGCAGTGTCTCCCTCCAAGTACAACATCTCCACACATTTAGTAGTTAAGTGTGGTGACCACTTGTAAATGTGCTCCCAGCTAGAGGTGTGTGCCACATAGGGCACAATTATGGTCGTGATTCCCAGGTCCAGTGCAGATGGGCTCGTCTGATGCTGTTTTTAAACGGATACGGCTGAGGGGTGGGTCCGTGGGAGATGGGTGGAGTAACCATGCATTGTCCACCCACTATGGACAGGGAGGTCATGGGAGGTCACAGCACCCATGCACCCAACAACCTGGCCCTCCACCCATTGATTATGCTCATTGTTTACACGGACAGTTGCTCCACTGGTTTGAGGAAGGACATGCCCCCCCCATATGACATTCCAACATGGTGAACTGAGGGCAAGCGAAGCCACAGCCGCCATCACCGCCCATCCCTAGACATCCCTAGACAGACTCTATTTGGGTAGGGGAGGAAGAATGGAGGAAGGCACAGTATAGCAACAGAAGTGGCGCCTGAGCTGCCGAACACCTGCGAGACAGTCGGGTGCCAAGAAGTCCGATCTCCCTAGGCACAGCATGCAAGCCATGAACAGTGCAGGAGCAAAAGGGGAAGGCAGCAGGGAGTCTGAGAGCACTGAGAGCCATGCCAGAGAGGAAAAAAAGAAGCACCACCACCCTCATGCCTGGCAGACAGGACAGTCCAAAACGCACACAGCCCCAACCACAGGACACATTGGGTGAGAACAGAAAGAACGGTAGCCTCACTGGTATGTCATTGCAACACCGCTGTAACGTGGGGTTGCAAAGGGCAACAGTAGAGTCCCACAACATGCAATGGAAAGGTCAAAGCCGGTGTCACAGTGGTCCCAAAGGGGAGCTAGCTCCATGGGAGGTAACACCCACACAGAGACCTCCTGCACAGGGAGGTTAGGCCAAGGTGGCAGGGATCTTAGGCTAGAGGAGATGAACAAGGTGCAAAATGAGTCACACATGCAACCCAAAGTGCAATGACAGGGGCTATGGATCCCACTGCCTCCAGGGCTAAAATGACAGCAGCTGTGAAAATAACAAAACACATGTTCTTCAGTAGTAGATTGGGGTAGATGTACAGAACACGGCCACACGCAGGCCATGCATGCATCCCAGAACACCCATTGGTAGCTCCATGGAGACTTAGTGCCAGCCAATCCATGATCCTCACTGCACCTGAGCCATCTTGGAACAGAACACAGGTGTTCTGGGTCATGGCCTGACAGGGACAAGATCAAGGTGTGGAATATACTTACGGAGATTGACACCGCCAGCTCCTTCCTCCACCATGGTGCTATTGAGCTAAATGATCACACATGGAGGGGCGTTGCTAGAGCCATAACCAGGCCGTGTGTGGATCATCACTGCAAGGCTAGGGTGAGAGAGGGACATTAACACACACACAACAGATCACATACATGGCCCACAGACAAGGGGTAAAAAAAAAAGAAGGCACATGTATGAAGCACCCTTTCCCATCCGTGAAGGCCACCCATTGGCAGACATGGCTGATGGGATGGGTGCAGCACTTCTACAACTCTTGCAGACTGCTGAGGTGTTTTACAGGAGCATCTGCAATTTTCAGAGGGCATGCATACTATGGTTTCAGCACGCAACCCAGCAGTGGACTTCCATGCTGGACACACAGAACAGTCTGGTAGACAGAGAAGGGCATGGATGTGATTGCAGGCAATAAGGTGGTCCAAATGGGCCAGGTGGAGGCGGATGGATGCCATGCTGAGGGGGATTTCCTTTGCATCCTGGTTCCGGACAACGCACGTTACTCTGGTCTCCTATGGCATTTGCCAAACCGTCCCCACAGAGAGACAGATGTGGGTCCAGTTCAGGAGCAAGGACTGGTGGGAGACCACCCTGGCCAGTGGACTGAGCATTTCAGTGGTTACTGAATTTTTCCGTACTGAGCATTTCAGTAACCAGTGAACTGAGCATTTCAGAATGTCTCACAGTCTGCTTTCCTGCCTCTCTGGTATCCTCTGGCTACACCTGGAGAAGGAGACATCCAACATGAGGGACCCTATACCAGTGGGAAAGTGCATGGCCATAGCCGTTTGGAGGCTGGCAACTCCCAATTCCTGCCACAGTGTGGCACAACAGTTCTGAGTGGGAACCTCCACGGTCACCAAGATACTCATCGAGGTATGCACGGTCATTGTGGAGGAACTTAATGAGTGGGTGATCCAGCTGGTTGAGCCTGAGAAGGTGATCAATGACTTCGGTGCAATGGGCTTTCCTCACTGCATCGGGGACATAGATGGGACCCATATTCCCATAATCCTTCCCCCAAACAGTAGGATGACTATCTCAATTGAATTAGTTCTCTGTGTCCCTGAAAGTCATCGTGGACCACAGGGGCCACTTTGTGGATGTCTTCACTGGAGTCTCGGGAAGGAGCCACGATGTGAGGATTCTCTGAACGTCACCATTCTTTGCAAGGATGTACATGGGGAAAATTATCCTGAATATACACAGGGTTATTGAGGGTGTGCCCATGCGTCCGGTAATCATCAGAGATCTGGCCTATCCAATCACGCCGTGGTTGATGCCCCATGCCACGAATACCAGACCAAGTGATCCTTAATGCCAAGCAGTGCTCCGCCCAATGTGTTGTGGAACAGGCCTTCGGGCTTCTAAAAATGCGGTGGTGCCTGTTGTTGAATCGTAACGAATTTGACCTGGATAAGGCCCTCATGCTCGTAATAGCAGTATGTGAGACCTGGGGTGCATATGTGTGTGTGCCCTCGACTAATCTGTCCCACCTCCTGTGGGTGATCCTGTGCCCCTGTTCCAACAGGGCTGCGGTGGTGCTTATCCCACCAAAACCAGGATGCTCTTGCTTGCCACATTGCCCACATCCAGGACGGACAGTAAGTAGGCAACTGCTTCCTTGAGACCCTCCATGGTCTGCACCCATTTGTATGTGTGTGTCTCTCTCTCTGGCTATATCACTTTACTGTAAATAGATGCACTATAGTTAATGGGATGTGTTGTTTCCCCTTTCAATACTCCATTGGGCCTATGACGGCTTTCCTTCTCTGCTACAGCTGTTAACTAGGGTTGTTCTTGAGTTTTGGATAGGAGCCCAATGGAGGGGAGTCCCGTCCTCACTGTCTGATAGATATTCTTTTGTGGGGAGGGTGAAGGGATTGTGTTTCACACCTGTGGCCTGTACTGTCCCCTCCTGACTATGATCCCTGGGTCTGCTGTTTGACCTGGTGGCAGTTTCCAGTTTGGGTGGGAATGCCCTGACACAACTCTGGGTAACTGAACATGGTACACATGGCTACAAGAGGGATTCCAAGAACAGAATGGTGGCCATGATCTCCCTGTCCACGTAGGGGATCTGATCCACCTCTCAGTGGAACGGCATTGTGCACTGGACCAACCTGAGGGATGTGGTAGGGGTAGGAGTGGAGCTGGTGCTCGCCTGTGATGGAAAGGCATAACTGTCAGCTGTCATCTGGCTCTCCCTCTGAGGTGGCTCTCTAGGGCTCCAGCCTCCATCCCTCCTGGTGGTCCTACTGGCTTGACTGGCTGTCATGGGGGACCATGGCTGTGTTTCGCCTGGTTCTTGGGGTGGTGGTGGTGGAAGCACCTGTGCTGGTGCTGACCTGTAATGGGACATGGTACCTGCCATCTGTCATGTTGCTCCTCCTTCGTGGTTCCTTGGGGCAGCATCCCCTGCCCATGCCCAGGGTGCAGTGTTGTTTACCTGACTGTCACCGTTTCCATCCATGGTGCTGGCTCTTTTCTTTTGAGGGGTTGGGGCCATGGTGATGTGGGAGCCAGCATGCCAATCTCTTCATTCGCATTTCCTTAAAGGGCTTCTGGCTGGGCTGGAAATGTATCATGGGGTGGTGGTGGTGTCGGTTGTCAGCCGGGCGCTGTGCCTCTCTATCCCTCGTGTGGCCTTCCCAGCCCTACCTATCTCCACCCACCCTCACCCATGCCCCCGCACTGACTTTTTTCTGGTTGCTCCGTACACAGAGGTGGTGTCTGTGTGTGTGTGCGCGTGCCCACCCACTGTCTCTTTTACATGGATGTTTGCACATGTGGGGGATGGGTGGACCTGCATGGTAGTGTCTCGTGTAAAAACGGCCCAAGTCTAAGCCTACGCTCCATAAGGGGCAGGACTACATCAGAAAAGGGGTGGGGTAAGGCATTCATACGCCCCTTTCCAATGTAGCCACGGCCCCTAAGGAGCACCATGATGTCACAATGCTTTGTAGGGGCAGCACTCAGCCTCTATTATAATGTATGAACATTCAATTGCATATAAAATTGACACCATTTATCCTATTTGTCTGATGTTTGGATGGGAGGGCCACTTGGATGTGGGGTACAACCTGTCCAAACGTCATGCAAATCGTACAAGAGATAAAGTTATAGCAGTTGAAAAGTTTGCCAAAGAAAATGTTTTTACTTCTGGATTTAAGACGCTTTTTGGGGGGAGTGTCAGTACTTAACCTGCAGAGGAAGAGGATTGGGGATGAAAGACCAAGGCAAAGTGTGGGTGCAGCATGGAGCCTAAGTTGTAAGCAAGCACAACATGGGAGACTACAATGTCTTTACTGCTTACATGACTCAGAAGTTAGGGCCGTCCTATTCTCCTGAACCCATATAAAAGCTGCCCCTTGACCCACTCCTGTTTTCTAGCTTCAGTGTTACTGTCAACCTGGAAAGGGAAAAGGATTGGGGATAAAAGACCAAGGCTAAGTCTACATGTGTGAACCCTACATTGTAAGGGAGAACAATTTGATAGTGTACATTGTCTTTGCTGCTTTTGTGGTGCGCGAGTTAAGGCCATGGCCTTAACTTGCAATTTTCATGCTTTTTGAAGGAGGACTGAATTTGCAAGGGCCTTAACTCCTTCCTTAAACCATGGATATAAATGGAGCCAGGGGTATGGCAAAGGGGCTCAGCTGAGCCCAGGCCCCAGCAAGAAGTCCTTTGCAAGAGGCATGAGCACCACTAGAAAACTTTGAGACTACACAGGGGAGGGAGTGGGGCCAGCGTTCTGCTCCCACCTACTCTGAAAATTTCCTAGTCATCCTCTGACCACTTGTAGTGGACCCTGCTAAGAAAGAAGTTTTAAGAGTGGGTGGGGGTGGAGTGTTGTCTCTAACCCCATCCACTAGGGATGGGACTTTTGGTTTCAGTTTTAACTGAGAGGCCGAAAGTGTCTCTTTCAGTTAAAAGCAAAAGATCTGAGAAAGGCCCTCCGCTGCGCCATAGCGGCGGGGGTGGTGGTGGTGATTGCCGCGCCCCTTCTTTCAGAGTGAGCATGGAGGTGGCTGCAGGGGGAAGGGAGAAACCCCGTCAGTTGGCTTGGGAGCCATGTGATTGGCTGCCCAGGCATCATGTGCGTGCATGGGTGCACATGATTCTCCTCCCCTTTTGGGGGGGGTAGGGAGCCCGCTGCCCGTGCGCGCACGCGGGTTTTCAGCCAGGCTCATTCACGCCTGGTTTTCCTCAGAGTCAGCAGCAGCATTCTGGAGCTGCTGCGAACAAAGGACGGGCCGGATCACAAGGTGTGAGGTCAGTATGGGGAAACAGAAGAAGAAGGCCATGCTGGGGGAGGGGGGCGGGACCCGGTGACGGAGTCCGTGGAGCCTCTGCAGCTGGGAATCTGGGAGGCTGAGGACCCACCCACCCCCGATAGGAACATAATGAGCATCTGCCTTAGGGCCTGTGAGGCTTTGGCTGCTAGTCTTCAGAGGGAGAGTTCTCCATATGACCCCCTTTGGGCCCAAGGGGGGGAAGGTCATAGTGAGGCTGACGAAGCAGCTGTAGCGCCCCCCCCATGGTTGCGAAGGGGGGGCAGGATTTCTAAACCAGCCCGGTAGAGGTCACAAGGAGAGGAAGGGTGCCCAGCCTATGCCTCTCCTGGAACTGGGCTTTATTTAGGAGAGGTTTCTCCCCCAGGGCTAGGGTCAGACCTGCCCCCTCCTGTGGCCAGGGATAGGATCATGCAAAGGGATAGAGGAGCAACCAGGGTGGCAGAGGGCCATCTCCTGCCTGGAGGGGAGTACGCCCACCCATTGGACCCTGGGTCTCAGCACGGGCGGCAGCAGTCACCGGTACGGAGCGTAGGGTCTCCACCTCTCTTAGAGCCTCCTCCGAGACCCCCCACGGGGGGCAAGAATTTGTCTCCCCAGCAGGTGATGGACCTGGGCTGGAGGAAACCTGGCATGGAGAAAGGGAAGAGGAGGATGGGGCATCCAATCACGAAATGTGGTGCCACATCCAGGCCCTGGAACAGGAGCTGGGAGACATCATGGGGCGCAAGGGCGCCTCACGGTGGAGGCCTGGGAACACAATCGGTTGTCGCAAGAGGGTGAGGATTATGGAATCCCTGTTGAGGGCAGTGGGGAACTAGGGGAAACCCCTTACAATGCCCATTGGTTGGTGGCGAGTGAGCCACACTTGTGGCAGTCATTAGAGATATGGGATAGGGATGAAGGGCAAACTCCAGCCTTGGGAGCTTACGGGCAAAAGGGACAGGCAGGGGAACTCCAAAGGCTCGGACCACTGCTTACTCCAGCTCAGGGACAACGTCCAGGGACCCAGATGCTGTGGTGGAATGGTGCATGGGTTAAGGTCACATCTGTAGAGCCCCCGAAGGGGCAGCAGTCCCAGTACAGTGGTCCTACGCAGGGGTATGTCCAGTTACAAGGTTTGCCAAGTGGGAGTGTGATGGAGGTGTTGCCCAGATGGGGGAAGGCTCAAATGCAGGCCCATGATTTCTGTCCCCTCTCTGCCCCCGGGGGGCGGGAATTCGGAGTTGTCTGCCCCGATCGTTGAACACCTAGCCAATACAACTAGAGAGAGAATATGGAGGGGCGAATATATTGACATTTTCACTCTTTTGTTCAGCGATCCCATCGTGGATCCTGCTGAACAGGAGGAGCAAAAGGAAAAGGAGAAATTTAGGAGGCCCAAGGTGGACAGGAACTGGGTGAACTGGACTTCAGCCTTTTCCATTTATTTGGGAGTTATGCTACAGGTATATCCTGAATGAGCAACAGAGCTGTTGAAGTATTCTGATTTCATAAAGAGGGCATATGGGGTCAGCCCCCCCTGGGGCATGGCTCTGTTATGATGAGGCTTTTCATCACAGGGCTTCCTTTACACCGGGTTTATGCTGGGATGTGCATGCACAGGATCTCGCTGGACTGCATGGTTGATACGACCGATGCACCCAAGACAGACAGCGGTCATGTCTTGGTAAAGGGTGGTGTAGCTCCTGCAAACGATCTTCAGAGAGGGGAGGGTAGACGTCCAGGAGGACCCACCTGTTGGGAGTATAATCGGAATGGCTGGTGTTCACAGGGGTCTTGCAAATTCCGCCATGTGTGTTCGGTTTGTGGGGGTTCCCACTCATTTTCCAATTGTTACAGGGGAAAGCCATTTGGAAATAGGAGGAACCAGCAAGGAGGAGGACCGGGTAAAGGAAACGCAGGAAGTCAACAAGGGGGGGAGCTGGAAAGGGGCCCAACCCCGGTCAAAAGTGAGAAATTGCAGGAAATGCTGCTCCAACACCCTGATCGGGGGGAGGTTAACTACGTTCTGAAAGGTTTTAAGTTAAGTTTTATCATCCTGGCTGACTCGGTACGACAAGTTAAAGAGGCCGTAATCTCAAATCGGTGCAGGAATTGGAGGACATAGTTAGGGAAAAGATCTTTAAAGAGGTGAAGGAAGGGTGTTTAGCGGGTCCTTTCCCCTGCCCTCTCCTTGAACATTTTGTGGTTTCCCCTTTGGGAGTAGTGCCCAAGAAGCTGCAGGGAGAGTTCCGTCTAATACATCATCTCTCATACCCGAGAGGATGCTCAGTTAATGATGCGATCCCTAAAGAACTTTCCACCATCCGGTATACCCCTTTTGATGAGGCCATAGATAGGGTCAGGCGACCAGCAACCTATTTGCTGCACATGCACTGTGATCAGAGAACCTTCCAGATCTTCTTTAGAAACCTAGTGGGAGAACGGGCTGTTGATGAGCCGTGCTGGTGAACGGGCTGTCTACAGAGCCGCTGCTAAGCCAGACCCTGAGTGCCGGTGGAGCGGGGACACCTGTGCAGCCAAGCGGGCTGTTGATAAAAGGGGAGGCGTGCCTACGGCAGAGCTGTGGGAGAACGGGCTGTTGCTGAGCCGTGCTGGTGAACGGGCTGTCTACAGAGCCGCTGCTAAGCCAGACCCTGAGTGCCGGTGGAGCGGGGACACCTGTGCAGCCAAGCGGGCTGTTGATAAAAGGGGAGGCGTGCCTACGGCAGAGCTGTGGGAGAACGGGCTGTTGCTGAGCCGTGCTGGTGAACGGGCTGTCTACAGAGCCGCTGCTAAGCCAGACCCTGAGTGCCGGTGGAGCGGGGACACCTGTGCAGCCAAGCGGGCTGTTGATAAAAGGGGAGGCGTGCCTACGGCAGAGCTGTGGGAGAACGGGCTGTTGCTGAGCCGTGCTGGTGAACGGGCTGTCTACAGAGCCGCTGCTAAGCCAGACCCTGAGTGCCGGTGGAGTGGGGACACCTGTGCAGCCAAGCGGGCTGTTGTTAAAAGGGGAGGCGTGCCTACGGCAGAGC